>JAVTVY010004412.1:0-41399 GCA_036873755.1 Hanleya hanleyi
GGTTAAGGTGAAAGGTGTGTCCAAGGTTTATCATGCAAACTTGCTCAAGGGATATGTGTCGAGGTCTTTGTCTGAGGTCAAGGTCAGTCAGGGTGGTTCGGTGTTGCAGGTGGTTTGTACTGCTGTAGTGCAATGCAGTGAGTATGGTCCGGGAGATAGCATTAACGATGAGGAGCTATTGGAGTTACATACTGCACAAGGCAAGGAGTGTTTTCGTGATGTGGATATCGATCTTGAGCTTGCATGTGAGAAGCGCAAGTGTGTTGAGGATTTAGTAAGTAAATACAAAGCGGTGTTTACTGATTTGCCTGGGTCAACAACATTGACCGAACATAGGATAAAACTAACTAGTGAAGTGCCCATTAAAAGCAAACCCTACCCTGTCCCTTATCATATTAGGGAAGAGCTTAGCAAGGAAGTTCAAAGCATGTTAGATATGGGAATAATTCGTCGGTCAGACTCTCCTTACACTTCTCCGGTGGTGGTTGTAAAAAAGAAGGACGGTTCTAATCGCGTGTGTATTGATTTCCGGAAATTGAACCATATTACTGTATTTGATAATGAACCTATGGCTAACGCGGAGGACATTTTTGCAAGACTAGCCGGTGATCGATATTTTTCCAAAATTGATCTCAGTAAAGGATATTGGCAGATACCAGTGGCGACGGAGGATGTATATAAAACGGGTTTTGTGACAAGTGAGGGCTGTTTTGAATTTTTGAAAATGCCCTTTGGTATGGTAAACTCTGCGGCCTCATTTAATAGGATGATGCGTAAGTTACTTGCCAATATGGATGGTGTCGATTGCTTCATTGATGACATCCTAATCCATACGGAGACATTGGAGAAACATGTACTGGTGTTGGGTCGAGTATTGCAGAGGCTACAGGATGAAAACATCACTGCACGTCCAGTCAAATGCAGCTTAGCATATCAGAGGCTAGATTACTTGGGGCATTGTTTGGGTCAGGGACAGATTGATTTTGCTTGAGGCAAGCACCTAGACCTAGGACTAAGAAAGAGGTAAGGTCGTTTATAGGGTTAACGGGATATTACCGTAACTTTATACCCAATTATGCTGCCATAGCTGCACCTTTGACGGATCTAACAAAGAAAGGTAGATCGAACAAGGTTGACTGGGGCGAATCGCAGGAGCACGCATTCACAACTCTGAGGCAAATGCTCACGTGTAGTCCTATTTTGCGACTACCAGACCTTAGTCGACCTTTCTTGCTCCGCACTGATGCTTCTGACTTGGGAATTGGCGCCGTTTTATTGCAAGAATATTGCGACGGTATATTCCCAGTTGCATTTGCCAGCAAGAAATTGTCTGACAGGGAGCGAGCATACTCTACTATTGAAAAAGAGTGTTTGGCCTTGGTGTGGGGTGTGCGCAAATACCAATTGTATTTGTATGGAAAAGAGTTCACCCTCCAGACAGATCATCAGCCTCTAGAGTACTTAAACAAAAGCAAGTTCATTAACGACAGGATAATGAGATGGGCAATGTTTCTGCAGCCGTATCGCATACGCATAGAGGCCATTAAAGGTTGCCAGAACGTTGGAGCAGACTATATGAGTAGACAGGTATAGATGTAATAAGTTTGTGGTGTTAAGAAGAAACTTACAGTTGTAATTTTCTCTTCAATAGGGAGTATTGTCACAAACTTTGTATATATGTGCAACAGGAAATTATTTTGAGTGGCCTAATATGAAACCACAGCTTGTATTTCATGCCATGTTAAATGCAGATGTACTAGGGTTGAGATTTAGAGCTGGATGTATTGTGTGAATAGATGCATTGGGTGGCCTGAGGTGTCCTGTTTATTAACCTTGGTGTAAGAGGCACATGGAGGTCAGCCTGTTTATAGACTGTGTGTAGCAATTTGTGCTTTGGTATTTTTACAGATGTGTCCTGTATCTTGCTGTTGATGCTGGGGTATGGATTATGCAAATATTCGGGGTGATTATATTTGCCTAGGAATGATACTGTGGGATTGATGTCTGTTATATGCTAATGTTAATGGGCCTGCACCAGGATATTTGCATGCATTGCTTAAGCATCAGCAAAAGCAGTATTCTAATGTGGTAAAGCTGCACACTATCCTTGTTTTTATTCTCATGTAAATCATTGGTGCTTCTGTATTTTACAGATAACCTAATTTTTGGATGAATGCGTGTGGATGGTGTTATGTAAGTGATATGTATATATAGGAGGTAAAGGTATGGTTAACTTCACTTGGAAACCAACCCTGAAGCAAGACGTGTCTGTTGTAAGCTGTGTGTACCCCAGTAGTTGTAAGTGCTGATATCTAGCCGTTTTGTTTTTTTTGGCTGAATGTACCTAGGAATTTGATCTATGAACTAACCATGTATGCATACTGTGCATTTTTGATTCTTGTCTGGTTTGGTAGGACAGCATGGCTAATCTTTTCAATTCTGGTTTTTGTTTTCTTCATTGCATAGGGGGTGGCTGGTCCATGAGCCAGGAGAGAGCTTGAGTGGACAGTAGTGGCGTGAGTGTCAGGACTGGGCGATCAGTAGACGTGTGTTCCAATTGTGAGAGGGAGCAGCGACACAGAAGGGAATGAGCGGGCTGTTATTGTGCTCCATACAGAAAAAAGGAGCAATAACATAGGCTCAACTGTGTGATCGGCCCACGTGTGTACTCCAGACGTGAGAGGGAGTTGTAACGCCATATTATGCTTGACAGCCGGAAGCCAGGGAACGGAAATGTGATCTTCTCGTTGCTTTTCAAGTGACTTTGTGTTGTCCAGAAGAACGCGTCGCGTATCGGAACATTGCGGGGTTATGCAGTGAATGTTGCCGGATCCGACGCGGGACTCTTGTGTTGTAGTGTCATCGTCAATCTGGTGAAACGTGGTGTGTGTGTGTGTATGCGTGTGTTTGTTTGAGTATTTTTTTCTCTTTTTTTGTGGGTTTTTGTTGTTGTTGTTGTATTTCTCTCAATGTTTAATGTATTGAATATAGATGTTTATATGAAATATTTCGTTCCTTGACTTTTCATTTACTATCCGACCCGCCTAGACAACTTGTGACAAGCCTCCATACCGAGCAATAACTGTGGAGAGTAGTAAACCAATTTGTAAACTCTCCACTACTTTAGCAAAAATTACAATATCATCTGCGTACAATAATAAAAAGACTTTTAAGTCTCCAATGTTTATACCATCAGCCCCTTTCAAATAAAATTCATCTTCAATATCATTTAAGTACATAGCAAAGAGGAACGGCTACAGACATTTCCCTTGGCGTACACCCGTGTAGCAATAGGAATCCTCACTTAACATGTTTTGATATTTAACTCTGAACCTCACAGCTTGATACGTGCTATTAAATATTTTCAGAATTATTCCTCTAACTCCCACTTTGAGTAACTTGAACCATAAATTTAGCAGATGAGAGATAATTCCGTGCAATGCGAATATATTATCAACTGTACTTTTTCCTTCACGAAATCCAGACTGGGCGTCAATATAGACAGAATAATCTTCTGCCCATGCATTTAAACGATTGTTCAAGATTCGGGTAAACAGTTTTCCAATATTACTCAATAAAGTAATACCCCTATAATTCTCCGCTTCATTGTAGCTACCCTTCTTATGGAGCGGTATGACATAACCTAGAGACAACTCACTGGGAAAATACCCTTTATGGAAGATCACATTCAATAAATTTTCAAGAACAGGCAAAAGTACATCCTGACCTTTTTTAAGAAATTCGTTTGAAATCATATCAGGAATGGCAGATTTGTTGTGCTTCAACTGACTTATAGCACCCATAATTTCATTCACGGAAATTTCATTCTGCAAACATAACTTGAGTTTCGCCCTGTACATAACGTTCATAAAGAAAACAAGGGTCTTCGTCAGGATTAAAGAAATGGTCATTTGGGTTATTAACGGCTTTAAAGTATCTTTCAAAGTCGGAAACAGTCGGGTTGCTTTTATAGGAGGACACCTCAAAGCATAACAAATCCTGATTCTTTCAAATAATTAAACTTCTTAATATATTGTGTGAAGATAATGAAACTACTCAACTAGACGAGGGTGCACATTTGATCAATTGCATATCCATTGATATGCATTCGATAATCGCAATTTTGCGAGGTTGATATTTCAGCATGTAAGCTTCAAGAATAATTTGACTTTGTAGGTTTTGCATTTTGAAAATCTGTTATATTATTATTATTTTGATGAGAAAGCAGATATATTGAGCTCTCGAGTGCATTCCTTTCGCACATAATTAGGCTATATGCTTCTTACATACACCACACAGACAGAGTTGCACCATGTGTGAACGATATGTGAAGGGAATCGTGTTTATTATGTGTGTGAATCAGAAGAGAAGTTCATATAATATATAGGTGTGATGAACATTTGATTCACATTTAGTGATAAAATATAACAAATTCATCAGCATGTGGTGTTAAGTGAAAATCTTCCCTATAGCATACATAACCACTTGTATCACCACTTGATTCACCTTTATGCACGTTTTATTTTGCATGTTTCACAAATTAAATTTCTCACCTGTGTGTCCGATGCAAGCTCGCATGTGAATCAGACGAGATGCAACGTTTACTTTCCCGGTGTATTGGGAGTCCATGATGCGAGACTCTATACTTGTATTCCACTCCGCCCGTCCCTCTACTCCTTCTGTTCCCGCCCACCCCAAGTCTTGTCCCATGGAACTGTCCTTATATCGATATTTCTCAGTATTATGCGCAATTATACTGTCCTTTACAGAAACTCCACTAACATGACCTACATCTACTAGTGCATTGGTTTGGTTTTATTTGGGTACTCCATCGCAGTACGTTGAGCACTGGCCATGCATTTACTTGCATGCACCAGAACAGCTGCCTTCTCCTGGATACGATGACAAAATGGTTTTATCGCGCGCTTGTATCTGCTGCTGGCGTTTGAATATTGTAGTAACTGGCGTTAAAACCAGTTCTTCGGATGGAGGAAAAGAGTATAAGGCCTAAGAATGAGCATGCGCAGAATGTAAGTAGAATAATGAGTTAATAAATTTCACTATATTCACTTCCCTATTTAATATTATTTTTGTCATGCTATCCATGCACGCAGAACCGTAATATAATTGGAGGGCAATAGTTGATGGAGTACGCAACCACGAACATGTGCATGCTGCATGTATATTTTCTCGCACCCTATGACCCTCCTCCTGGAATCCGCCTGTGAAGCCGCCATATGAAATGGATAGATGTGCACGTGGTTGTATGAGGCGCCGTTTGTCACTTTCTGATTTAATTTATTTATTCATATATATTTGGTATTTATCAGCCGGATATATAAATCCGTTAAATATGGATATGAAATAAACACTGAGTTTAGTAAAATTTAAATCCTATATCAGCGAAAATAATACGTGAAAGATTTATAAATACGTATTTGAAACTATATGAGATATATATATCTCTAGCTATGTTATTTTTTTGGATATAAATTTCTTCAATATATATATATATATATCCTCGATCAACGATCGCTTATTTATATATCCGACGTACGTATATTGCTGATATATAAATATTTCAAAATCTGTTGTTGGATATATATAATCTGATTTATAAATCCTTAACTGAGAAAGTAGTTGGATATATATATCCGAAGTAAGATATGCTAATGAGTAACTGGTGACGTCGTCGATTTTGCTGTGGTTGTAGAAATGACCAGGGCAAGAAATGTCCAGGTGTCGAAAATGGTCCACTGATGGGAAGTTAAATGTTTGTACAAAATCTTGATAGTCATATAGTAGATATAGTGGACACGAGTCTCCACCGGTGTTAGTTATCATCAAAGACGGTGCGGCGTTTGCAGTAAACCCTCTAATAATTCAATCGTAAGAAGTGAAATATCTCGCCAAAAAGTGAGGGCGTGATAAAATTATTAGAACAGCAAGTTGACAAAATGGCCAGAAACCATGCAGATGAACTATTATTTCTTGGTTATTTCAATGAGTCTAGAGGATTAACAAACTTATTAGACGACTGATTTGAATTTTGTTCATGAAATTAAAGGTTATTGTATTTGGTGATTGAATTATTATAGGATTTTACCTACCCTAGTAAACTCCTCCTGCTGTTAGCCTTGTACGTTCATGCATGGATTTTCTATCCGCATGTTTTATAAAACGTAACTTAAACTGCTCTTCATGCATAGATTATAGTCTGTAAATATTCAATCAGGAGACTCGACCTAATCGATTTTCCTCTCAAATGACTTTTGGCTGTTTTGGTTTTTGGTTGTATACAATTTAACATGATTTTTCAATATATGTAAAGGTGCCATAATGATATAAAATTAGAAAACTGCTACTAAAATATATGAGAAGGCCAAAACAAATTTCGACATTTTGTCGCCCGACTATTACGGTAGGCCCCGTACATGTACGTCATATTGACTGAACTGATAGGCTTATATCCTTATTGTTGTCTGTGCTAATGACACAAACATAAACGTAACAGGAAGGGTTTTTTCTCAAGTAAAAGCCATGCTACCATTATATCATCTTGGCCTTTTCAAAAAGTCGGAAAACCACAATTTAAAAAAATGAACTTTAAGTTTTCGCTTATGTTTGACTTATGTCAAAGTGAAAAATCAAACACCAAATAAGCAGAACTTACCAATTAGACGGCATGATTATATGCCTTATCTGAAATCGTTCTATCTTCGTTTTACCTGTAGTAAAATATCTATTAAAATTGTTGACTGCATCATGGGAGCATAGAATTTATTATTACTCAATGATGGGAGTACAAGAACTGCCTAAAGAAATTTCGCCTATAACATTGATAGATGGTTCACATATTAGTGCCTGTTTACAACACAGCGGGACTCTGTGGAAAGACTGTTCAGTGTTCGCCCACACATCGACACGTGCCAGCGCAGTAAAGATAAGACTTGGAGAGCTTCGGGTGACATCAGCGGTTTGGGGGTAATAAGTATCGGAGTCATTTGCATGTTTCACTAGGATATATATATCCACAACTTTCTCAGTTCAAGATTTATATATCAGAACTTTGACGATGACAGGATATATATATCTCCAACAACACAATTTGAAATATATATATATCAGCAAGATACGTTTCGTTGGATATATAAAAATGTGATCGTTGATCGAGGATATAGAATAAATTTATATCCCCAAAAATAACGTAACTAGAGATATATATATCTAGCAATCTAAAATAGTTATTTATAAATCTTCCACGCATTATTTTCGCTGATATAGGATTTAAATTTTACTAAAACCAGTGTTTATTTCACCTTCGTGTTTAACGGATTTATATATCTGGTTGATAAATACCAGATATTAATAAATAAATAGATTAAATCAGAAAGTGACAAACGGCGCCTCATATGGTTGTGCTAATGTTAATTTCACGTTCCTGACCCCGAATACCCGTTAAACTCGGATCAGACTCTCAGGTCCTATAGCTATCCTGACTTATGACCAAACAATGTTCCAGGACACCATTTAGAGTTAGATACCCATTTGCATTTGTTTCGTGTTTCATGTTTTCGACTCCTGGATGCTATGTTGGTGTTTATGTTCCTGGTGTCCAGTTGGCGTTAGTTTCACTTTCCCGGCTATTTTGTCGGTTTCGACTTACTATGTTTGTTAATTTGACACCTTTCTAATCCAAAAAAAAATAGATTTTTGTAATCTCCCTCGTGATTACGCAGCTATCTTGACAAAGTTCCATGATCCATCGACCAAAACTGCGGCCGTTGAATGGCGACTTACAGATCTGCAAATGTTATAACATCTAAATATATGTCTCTTGTGATGGAAACTCTAATTATTTCTCTTTTTAAGTTACTTTCTCTCGAATAGCTATCCTGGAAAAGTTGGGCGACCTTCCAAAACTTCCATTCCACAGTGAGAGTGATCACATTTTGAATATTTTTTTCCTTTATGTTACCCTCACTCCCCGCCCCTCCTCAGAGTTTCGTCACAAACAAACAAAAACGATTCAGTACATCATAGTAAGATGTCATACCCAGCACAGGCATTGGCCTCACAGTAAATATAAGAAACAGGATGACTAATAAATGAAATCTTATGAACACGGAATTCATAACGGTTTACTCTAATTGAACGGTCTAGGTATTTTCTTAATTAGATACATGTTGATCCTGTAAAAGAGGATGCACTTGCATCCAAGTCGAATTACTGAAGTTTTCGTTCAAAGGGACAATACTCTCTGCTGTAAAGGCAAAACTTTCCGGAAATCAGTTATTCCCCTTTTGTGAGATACCGCAATAGCACACTTGCGATCGCACAGGGGAGATGATAATTTTTTTCGATAAAGAAACCGTTTTGAGAGAAGTCCGTGTAATAATCAACGGAATTGTCGTCCAGGCGTTTACAAGCAAAAATGAAGATATTATCGCCGAAAATATTACGTGAACGTTGCAGGTTAGAAGCAATTGTAAACATCAACACTCGGGAATTAACGACAACATTCATCAACACGGTTAGAACATTGGTGTTGTTTTCAGTAACGAAACAGTCGAAGTTAGCGTTCCGTTACTCACTTTGCTAAGGTTTGAATTTCGTAATTTTGTGAACTGTTCATGTAATGGACCGCACAAATAAAGTGACCAATCTATCTAGAGTACTACCAGAAATGGGACGGTTTTGACGAGGCCAAGAGTCTCACCTCACCTCACCTCACCTCACTGGCTTCCAACAGACGAACACATTATACAGCTATCATCGTCGCGAGACGATCTGCTAGACTTATGGTCTTATACACTATGGTCTATGGTATCTCTGCAAAAAAAATGTATGTTGTTGTATGTTATTAGTAGAGTATATCTGGGAAACATGATCACTAAATGATAGCGGTTATGTAACACCGAAGGCTAGCCCTGCATGTGAGGGCGACGCATGGCAATACGTGAGTAAAACTACACTTTGATGTCCTCCTAGCATGATGTTTTTTCCATCATAGATCAAGATGTTGAATAACTCTTCCAGGTATAGAGATATATGTATGCTCCATTACTTTCTCTTATGACTAGGAATATCTCAAATAGTCTCCCCTATCATAACAGAAAACAGCTTCATCATTTAAGGAATTATACCATTCATTCTAATATATCGGAACAAACACCAGAAATCTGAGGGACATTTAGTGTATAACCCACATTCAAAAACAACGTGAATCTCTGTATATTGCATCAGTAATATTCATGATATTGCCTGATAACTAATACATCCAATTTAGTCTCCATATCTACTTTTATAATAATATTGTACACCCGGATTTGTTTGTATATTATTGAACATTTTTGTATGTGAGCTGCTGGTCTAGTCCACCTCGAAACTGCTGGTATAATTCACGAATTGGATGACATTTCGAAAACCTCTGTGTTTCCTACACTGTAAGAATTGGCGACATGTTTAACGTCTCAAAATGAAACATGATTTTGTCCCAACTTTTAGGACATGTGAGTACGTACATATTTCATTTTTAAACGGCTTCATGTTTCAATTTGAAGCACGTGTCATCTTCATATGTGTTAATGATGTCTCAATATGAGACATGTCACCGTAAACACGTGTCCGTTTGAAACATGTGACATCCTGCACAGTGAAACATGTGTTGTCTCAATCTGAAACATGTTCCGGCCGACTACATGTTTCAAAATGAAACGTCTAAGCCCAAACATGACTTTGTCCCCACTTTCGGATATGTCGCAAGCGAAACGGGTCCGAACATATCTCAAACTTGGAAGTGTTTCAAAATAGTCTATCTCCCATTACATGTTTCATCATATCGCCAGATCGCCTGCGAAAGAAACAGAAATACACGAAACATTTATTAAATTCAACTTGCATCAGTTTTTATTCTCTTATCTTCGATGAAAGTCAAACGCAGGTATAAACAAACAATAACCACTGTACATCGCGCACATGCGCTTATTAGTCCTGGCTCTGGTGGGGTTTCTGTGTACATCTCTCTTTTACAGCAAAACTTGGGATTTTCCTGTTCTAGATGTTGAGACCATTGGAAAAAGTTTGGGTAACACTACCAGATCAAGTGCGTTTTTTCTGCACAGCCCAATACATGATTATGACATCGGCCAAAATGCTGAAATTGAGTTTTCATATAATAATTTACTGGTAGACAGAATTAGATTCAAATGTAACATTTATTTATCATGTTTAGACATAACTAACACATTTTTAGCATGGTTCAATACCATAAACTTTCTTTTTCGGCAAAAAAATACGCTATTTAGCGAAATTTTGCCCCGAAATCACTTTCAGTTTGAAGGTCGCTCAAAATTCGATCACCCCTCAGACACCTAATTTTGTAGATAAAGCAACCAAAATTGGTAAGAACTTTCCTTATTAAGTCTTTTGATAACTGCATGCATCATATTTATGATTCAGGGTATTGTATAGTGACAGTGGAATCAAATGTCAACAAAAGTTACCCCTACCCCCAAAAAGCGACATTAACCAAATTTGGTTAAATTGGTCTAGCTTTAAAAGTAAGTCTGATATGCATGGGTTTTTGATAGCAAGCTATTCATTGGAACCATAATCAATCCCTTTTGAGTTGATCTAATTTGCATCAATTCAAAATGGCCGCCAAAAGCTCCAGGTTAAGATATCAGTCAAGAAGGACAAAGACAAAGTAAGTGTTATAGTAAGTCCAACAGAGTTTTTTGTATGTTTCTGTGGTGTTACAATCATGAATTATCACTGCTTAATCAATGTACGTAGGCTATACCTATTCAAATTGATTAATTTGCATAAATCCAAAATGGCAGCCATGTACAGACAAAATTGACAGTGGTTAATTACATGCCCAGGCATGATTAATCACGATTTTTAACGCAAACGCAAACAAAACTGTTTGAGTACAATCCATCCAGTGATTATCTCTCTCACAACTACTTAAGAAGGTGCCATCTACCTTAATGAAACTACAACATCTTGAAGCCATGTTCATTTCAGGAAGCAGACATTTTGTTTTGGACCTGTTCTTTGTTCGCTTGAGTTCTATGGAAACTGCGTCGGTGCCTTGTCCGATGAAAGGGTATAGAGTATGACAACAACCCAAATAGGATTTCAGCAGCAATGTTCCTATCATGATAATTTGTTTCCTGATCATTCTAATTGGTCAACATGCATATCCAATAGGCCTATGTTTGTCACGAGGGCCAAACTCCAGAAGTATTTTTTATTGATAGATACTTGGTATATACTGGATTAATGTAACTTTAACATCCCCATGATTGGTCTTTGAACGAATATTAGGGATTAAGAATACTGATCAGCGACACGGATTTGATATTTTTGGAACATCATGATGTCTTGCCGGCATCATTGAAAACTGTTAACCACTTCTCTCTTGCAGGAAACAAGCCTATGTTTATGTATACTATGATTGTCTTTTTGAATTTGGTGCTAATACTGTTATATGGAATATGGAATAGGTCTTTGGATTATGGACGCGGATATTCTCTAATGGACGACGGCTGAATAATGGATGACGGACTAGACGCTTGTAATTTGTCATCTTCTGGCACTCTAACAGCGTTATATATGTCATAATTTGAGTGAAATAAGCCATTAAAAGCAAGACCTATGACTAGTAAGTGGTGCCCTCGTTTTTGAGTTGTTGAACTAAATTTCCACTATTTTCGATGGATAGTGTGTTGGAAATTGCTTAAAAACGGATAAATATATCACTGTGGCTTATCAGTCTTTCACATTTCATATTTTCAGTACACAGTCGGTTCTTGCCAGTCGTTAGTTAGACTTAGAGCATCAACAGTTTCGGATTGCGTCAACGCCAAGGATTTGTTGTTAACGATGGAGTCTGTAACACTCTCAGGACGGCCCGAAGTTTGTTTGATGTGACTGAATCATCATCTGCCAATTAAAGCGCAGGGAATAAAACCGTGAGCACAACTAACGGTTGCAAAAGGATACGAGAAGCAAGTGACGTCCACAATGATCAAGTTCTCAAGCGACTTAAGCTAGTTAAAGGAGATGAGTTTATCATGTGACCAATGAATGTTATAAAAAGTACACAACGAATTCTGTTCTCTATAGAAAAAGGAAGAGTCTCGCAAAATGCCAAAACCCTTCGCATTCTGAGCAGGAAGAAGATAGAAGTACTCGTTCCCAGGCTGTCCTCCATCCACCGAATACAGAGTCTGAGACGACCACAACAGCCTTACGACAAGTGAAGTGTATTATCTGTGGCAGTAAATCCCACAAACAACAGTACACAAAATATCGCATCAGTGAATCGGGCCGTGCTTCAGCCTTTCTAGTTGCGACAAACTTGTTTCAAGATGATGTCTTCACCCGAACGTGTTACCTTCAAGATTCGCATTGTTTGTGCGATTTACTGTCACATAATACACTTCACTTGTCGTAAAGCTGTCGTGGTCGTCTCTCTATTCGGTGGATGGCGGACAGCCTGGGAACGAGTACTTCTATCTTCTTCCTGCTCAGAACGCGAAGGGTCTTGGCATTTAGCGAAACTCTTACGAGTCGCAGTTGCATCAAACGAGTCGCATCAAACAAACTGTCTTCAGGTGGTCCTGATAGTGTTACAGATTCGATCGTTACCAACAAATCCTTGATGCTCTGATGCTCTAAGTCTAACTAACCACTGGCAAGGACCGACTGTATACTGAAAATATGAAATGTGAATGACTGATAAGCCACAGTGATATATTTATCCGTATTCAAGCAATTTTCAACATATTATGCATCGAAAATAGTGGAAATTTAGTTCAACAACTCAAAAAAGAGGCCACCGCTTACTACTCATAGGTATTGTTTTTAAAGGTTTATTTCACTCAAATTGTACTTATATAACGCTGTTAGAGTGCCAGAAGATGACAAAGACCAATCATGGAGATGATAAAGTTACATTAATCCGGTATATACCAAGTATCTATCAATAAAAAATACTTCTGGAGTATAACCTTCGTGACAAACATAGGCCTATTGGATATGCATGTTGACCAATTAGAAGGATCAGGAAACAAGTTATCATGGCATGAACATTGCTGCTGAAATCCTATTTGGGTTGTTTGTCATACTCTATACCCTTTCATCGGATAAGCCACAGTTTCCATGGAACGAATGGGTAGCTCCTCAAGCGAACAAAGAACAGGTTCAAAACAAATTGTCTGCTTCCTGAAATGCACATGGCTTCAAGATGTTGTAGATTCCTTAAGGTAGATGGCAGCACCTTCCCAAGTAGTTCTGAGAGAGATTATCACTGGATGGATTGTACTCAAACAGTTTTGTTTGCGTTAAAAATCGCGATCAATCATGCCTGGGCATGTAAATAACCACTGTCAATTTTGTCTGTACATGGCTGCCATCTTGGATTTATGCAAATTAATCAATTTGAATAGGTATAGGCCTACGTACATTGATTAAGCAGTGATATTTCATGATTGTAACACCACAGATCCACACAAAAAACTCCAATGGACTTACTGTAACACTTTGTCTTTGTCCTTCTTGACTGATGACATAACCTGGAGCTTTTGGCGGCCATTTTGAATTGATGCAAATTATGTTAACTCAAAAGTGGTTGATTAAGATGTTGTAGATTCCTTAAGGTAGATGGCAGCACCTTCTCAAGTAGTTCTGAGAGAGATTATCACTGGATGGGTTATACTCAAACAGTTTTGTTTGCGTTAAAAATCGCGATTAATCATGCCTGGGCATGTAATTAACCACTGTCAATTTTGTCTGTACATGGCTGCCATCTTGGATTTATGCAAATTAATCAATGTTAATAGGTATAGGCTGTGCAGAAAAAACGTACTTGATCTGGGAGTGTTACCCAAAGTTTTGCTGTAAAAGAGAGCTGTACACAGAAACCCCCCCAGAGCCTATACTACATAGGGTTCATGCATTGACCGATGATTGCGTCACGCGCACAAGCCCATGATTATGGCCTCATCATTCAGAGCTGAAAAATCTGTAACTGGACTTGGCCCGATATGACCTTGGCGATTTGATGACGACACCGTGACGCCATTTTCAATTTTTTCTTCGTTTTTATTTATGCAATTTCCTTTACAATAAAGCAAGAAAAATACTAAATAATTATCTTGTGTTAAATAACATGGTATTTTGGTATTTCACTCCGAATTCAAAAAAATTCTGGTACCTCACATTGCTGCCATTTCAAATTTACCAATGATTCTCTGCTCGGGGGTAATGCAAATATGCTCAAACTTACTCCAATATGATGAGCTGCAATGCCACGAAATGTCAACTCTTCTCCGTTTCGGAGCACAACCAGCACGTACCAATGGAGGTTTACTGCAGACTGTTTCAATGATTTCAAATTTGTGTGATGTTGGAAATGATGGTGGTCAGTAAAACCTTGTTGCTCGCTCATCTACGGTAGTCCTGCCGACCCGATGATTTGGGATGCTCAAATCTCTTCCAAGGTCTGGCAATCCGACCATCTAACGACGGTCGCGTGAATAACAGGATTGGACGCCTCATTTATAACGCACGCCACTTTGATGTATTTTGACTATCTTAAAGCTAATATAGCATTTGTCAGCTTTGAACAATACATTCTGAAAATAATTGGCTGAAATATGTTTCGGTAATCAATATAAAGCAGAACGATATATTGCCAGTACAAAGAGACGAAGAATAAATGAAAACAAGGCGGTGTTTTTTTCTCTCGAAAAGTGCTTCAAAATTATGGGTGCACTGATCGGAATGTGTGGTGAATGGCTGTAGTGAGAACAATTCAAAACTACATGTATGAATGCCAATTTGTACTGCAGTACTGTAAACAGAGATACACGTATCAATAACAGAATAACGACAAGAAAGGTATCCATTGTTAAAGGCCTGATTAAATAAATCCGAATCGTCACTCCGTCCGGGCGTAATTGGATCGGAGTAAGATTGCTATAGTTATATAACCATTGTTATCGGATAAATAACCCGGTCTATACATGTATGAGGAGAATATATTAGGAAATGTACACACATACTTGAATAAATAACCCACATGATCGTTTCTTATGGAGAGAAGCTTGTCGGTTAAACTCTGGAAATGTTTGTCGGGAATGTCTAATCGCATTATGGATCAATAGTAAACAGTGACCAAATAACCAAGTGGGAACGGAGAACATGGGTTGTGACGAAGGAGGGCTTACTGTGAACAAGAAGATATTTTTGCCTACATCGGAATGTGCATGAATCTAAAGACAAAAGACTAAGTTGTTGATGCAAAACCCATATATTTTTTAGAGCAGATCTTCTACTATGACTCCTTCCTTCAACATGCTATATACATGGATGTTTCTCTGTCGCTACAAAATGTGGGGATGAATGATCAAAGTTTAGTCAATGACTCTTATTTCCACTGTAACAAAGTCAGTAACAATTTCAAGCGTTGTGGCGACATACAGAACGTATTGATGTTTTGTTTGTATCAGTTGCCATAAACACTATGAGAGGGCAACGGGTGATATGTTATCGTACTACAGTACACACGCACCAGATTGAGACACATGCTTAGAGACATCTGAAAATATATACAAACGTAGGCCTATATAGCTTCGTGTGCGCTCAATATGTCTGTTAATATTCCAATATTTCCGTTCTTCAAAGTGAACACAGAAGACGAGCAGAAATGGCCTCTTTTAAACCATCCTCGCTAAAACCAGGGGTATCTCTATCTGTATGATAGATATAGCCCCTGGTCCGCTTGGGCAGTGTATGGGGATGAACGACACACAGCGGCATCCTGTACATATTGACCAATCAGATCACTTAAGCACCGCGACCATGGCGACCGTGACAACAGATTCGAAAACACCATAGCTTGTGTTCCCTAGCTTTATATGCCGGTTATTTTATATTTTTCATATGGGTTGGGACCGTTGATGGGATATTTATCACGATTATTTATAACCATTACGCGTGTTGCATATTGTATATATTATTCAAATAATTGTCATACAACTTCATAAAAGTATATATTGAAAAACAAATTATTGTACTGTAATGCGTTGCATCGCACCAAATTGTACATATATTCCAGATCCTCGAATTTGGACCATGTATATTTGTTATTGTGTGATAAAATTAGGCCACCTCTGTTTTCTAAATTGTACATATGTAACCTCTTATGTCACAACGTGACCAGGGTGAAAATAAAGTTGAAGTTGAAGTTGTGCGATATCCAGTGGCAGATGAACTTGCACCTTTTCAACAACCATGAACATTAATAAATATAAAGGAAACATAGTTTAAAACAAAATCTCTTTGAAGAGAAAATAAACCCATTCATCTACCATCAAACATCCAACAAGCCAGGCAAAGGTAGAAAACACCGAAGCTTTAAAGGCGGCCCGCGATGTCAGTGTATCCGACTTCACCTTCCCACTGAAGTGAAGGACTTGAACTGGGTTGAAACGCGCGGATTTCTATAAAATTTCACTGGTCTATCCATTAATATTTTATTGTTATGCGTGCTTGGATTAAATATTTCACATTCGGTATCAGCGAATAGTTTAGCAGCGAAAGTAAAACCCAAACGTATTATATACCATCAGCGCAGTTTTCTAGGTCACGTAACTGGAGTGTGGGCGGAACGCGGTTTGCTATGCAAGTTGGCCAAGGGTTCGCCTTTGGCTCACAAATAGAAACCGCGACGTCGTGAAGATGCTTTTAAACTGGCGACCGTGTCCTGTAATGTTGCACTGACATTTTGCGGGTTTTTTTTATTTGGCCTAAAATAAAGATCGTCTACCATATTCAACAGGTTTGATAAAATTCGACTTTCAGTATTCACAAAAGAATTTCTATCTCAGTAATCGAAACGCCATTTAGGCTTGACAGATCCTTCATGCCACGGCGAGTAAAGTACAATCAAAAAGAAAGATCTCTTGAATACTGGATATTTTAGTGAAATGTGAATGAACAGTTTGGTGAAATAGCCTGCCTATAATGCTAGTATAGGAAGGATAGTGTGATTTAAATATTACATTGATAGTATTCTCAGTTCAACATCAAGAGGTTCTCCAGAATTACCTATCTCGACTATCCCATTTCTCTAATCCTTCAATAGGTCAATGTGACCCATCTTCATTTTATCCAGCCAATTTCTACGTTCCCACTTCGAACCTGCCTTGATTTATCTGACCCCTTCAGTGTTCAAAATCCGAGGTGTAAATTTCACTTTCTAACGGCAGAAGAACCACTCAGAACGTACACATCGATTGCGAGTGAAGGTCAGTGAAGTCACGTAGAGTGACATCATCCTCTATAGCGGCGTCTTTCCTCCTAATAAGGTGCCCACAATTTAGGTCAGCCAATCAATAACGCTCTTGTGCGACCCATTTCGAATTTCAAATGCTTTCGAGGTCAGTGACGTCTCGTGTCTATTTATAAGTTATTTGAACATTGAAGGGGTCCAGATAAATCAAGGCAGGTTCGAAGTGGGAACGTAGAAATTGGCTGGATAAAATGAAGATGATGTGACCGTGCGGATGGAGTATTTTCCACCTGAATTTCCCCAGTCCCACACAACTAGGTAAGAATGAGACTAAGACGACATTTTACCATTTAGAAAGTGATCGTATGACAGTATTTTTGTTATTTTTGAAAATACTATTTTGGGCAGCACTAGAATCTGTGCTATACTAATTAATGCCAACCCAAAATAACAAAAAAATTGTCAAGAATGAGACTGCTTGATGACTCGTGCAGACCAATAATGCACGAAAATCTTTTAGATTTTGCGATCTGAATGATATTTGTTTTTATTTCGATCTCCCAGTTTAGGGTATGTTTTTTAATCAGAAGTAGGTTTGAGAAGAATTCTTGAACCTCTGCGCCTTCATTTATTTGTTTTATCATCCAGTGCTTGGCATTCAAACTGAAGTATTGCCTCAGATCATACCATCTCTACAATCCAAATACAACAATCACAATACGCTGATTTATAAAACGTATGGATGGGGTGGTGGTGGTGAACATTCTATAGATATATTAAGAGAGGGAGGAGACACTATCTTTTGAAAAGGGACGAGGGGCGGGTTGCAGTGCCTAAAGGGCACTTCGTATACCGGATTAGAAATGAAACTTCACGCCTCATATGGTAGTAGCTAGAAGTTTCTGCGATGGTCATGTCCACAAGAATATCCCAATACAATGTTAATTACCAGTCTACCGCTATGCTTGATGTAGAATGCTTTATAATGGTTGGCTGTAGTTGCTGAAGTGGATAGACTGATATAGTAGGAATATTACATAATTGAAGAAGTAGGTGATATCTAGCCTTTCACTAAAGATTCAAATGTTTCATTGATCCACCATGCCGTTGCCTATTGTTAAAAAGCAATATAGTTGATCTGTATTCGGCCGAGCATCGTCTGTTGCTGGCAACGTTAAAAATATTGCTTAAAGTAACTGGCTTGAATTTATTTACATTTACATCGTGTATAATGTTTTCTATTTACTCACATCCAATGAGCGTAAAACGTGACATTAGATTTTTCGATTTTTTTATTTAAGCGTTTCCTTCTCAAAAACTGCATGTGGATTATTAAATAATAATCTGATAAGAAATAAAATATGTTTTACCCACTTTTCCATGCAGAAAACCACAAATTTTGAAGAAATCTGATGAAAACATCGCTTTTCTGGTACCCCACATGGCCACCATTTGAATTTACCCTCTGCTCTGGGGTCATGCAAATAGGCTCAAAATAACCCCAATGTGATAAGCTACAAAGTCAGGTAGTATCAGCTCTCATTTTTTTGTCGTTCCGGAGATAGGAGCAAAAAAAACAACGGGTGGATGCGGAAAGTGCCCCCCCCCCCCAACAGGCCAGGTAGGGTTAACTACAACAAGGCAAATGGTATATATTACATGGATTACATGGACGAAACGGCTTAGAAATCCATTTCCCTAAAACTATACTGGTCTTTGAAGAATTACTCAAAGTAGCAATTGCCGAACGCAATATTAAATCTCTCTCTCTCTTAAAGTGACACAGTTTATTTAAAATATCTGTTTTCATTGCCTTGATCATTTTGATTCATGGATGTGGTTACCCGAAACACACACATCAGATCCAACGAACAGTTGCTAACCGTCACCCATAAATTTCTGCGTCCATAAAGACCTTGTTTACTGGAAAAAAACCCCACCAAATTGCAAGCAGACTTAAGTGAAAAGTATAAGTATAACGACAAGCATGTTCTTGCTGAGGGACAAGCGGTCAGCAGTTTCAATGATATTTTATGAAATTCCATACACGTCATGTGCATCATCAAGAGAAGAGTGATAGAATCCCTAATAATACGAAAACCCCCATAACCATTGACAGTATCGTGAACCTGTTGGAATCCTGTATGAACATCACCTAATTCAAATGGGTAGACCAGCATTGTGAGCAGGATCATTGATTACCTAAGTAATCCCTCGATCACCGGTGATCATTGAACTCTACATGACCGAACTGAAAGAAACCGCCCTCCTCACTGCCCCCATTAAGCCCATGTGTTGGCACAGAAAAGTTGAAGACTTATTTTCCATCATTTAAGAGGGTAATGCTCCTACCATCCTCCTTGACCACTTGGATACTCAACATCCCAGAATGAAGTTTATCATGGAGGAGATGCCAACCGCAAACTTCCATTCCCAGACGTTCTAGTTCATAGGCAACGCTACAACCACTCCCCCCCCCCTCCTCACTTACACCAACCAATGTATCCATTACCAAGCCAATCACCGAAGTCATGTAAAGGCCGGCATCATATCCGCCTTAACCAGACGTGCCAATATATCTTCAACAGAAATCCTGACCAGTGAATTAGTCCACCTAAAGGCTCTACCGATAACAACAATTACCCGAAAACCATGGTGGGCAGAGTTACTAACAAGGCAGTGCAACTTAATCAAAATCGAATTTCCCGAGACCGCAGCGCTGTATTTATCGCTGTATCATACGCATGGCACACTAGTCAACACATCAGATGACTCATCAAAGAACAAGCCAGCATCGATGCAGTGGACCCTTTAAAATCCATCTTAAGTCTTCAGGATGAATACCTCCATCTGATTCTCTCTCCAGGGGAACCATCTATAAAACTGAATGTTCCTACCAGAAAACTTGATGAGAAATAATACGACCCCGCAACGTCCGGATCAATGAACACAACGCAGACAGTGAACGAGCATAAGGAAAATCAGCCATCTGTGACCCCTTGAAGGATCACGCAGGACACCAGATACATAGGGAAGAAAACCTCCACAGATTTTTTATTCACCAAACCAACAAAAGAGAAAAACGATGGAACCCATTTACATGAAAAGACGCAAGATCGCGATCACGCGTGACCGTGGATACTTTGTTTCAAGTGCATATGGCAGTCTTACTCACTGTTTAGACTATCCTTACATGTACCAGACATGACTCGCTCAAATTCACCTATTGTGCTGCTGTGGGTTTGTCATTTATTATTCTTGTTTTTCATTTGTATAAGTATCGTTCTCCTTGCCCTGTTGTTCAATAACTTTAAAACGCTGGATGTATCTCCAACGAAACGTCAGCTTTACAGCAGTAAAGAAGTTGTTATCCATCAAATACCATTGTGTTAGAATTATTGCTCTCTATTGAGTTTTTGCACGAACGCTTTTGGCTCTTCGTTCGATTGTTAAAGCCATACAATTTCCTTTATGCAGTATGAGCACGCCGCTCTCAAACTCATTTTAAGCAAACGTGAGTTTTATAATACAATAATACTAAAGCTGTGAAGTTATATTGATAAAAAATATTGCGATTTATCTGAAATCTTTTAATCTACCTCTGTAAAATATTACGCATTGTTGATGACGAAGCCGTTACAATGGCATACCTCGGGGAATGTGTACCAAAGACTACTTTGTCAGTCAGCAAAATGTCTATCACTTTCGCTTGATCACTGTTACATATAGAATTCCAAAGAATATCGGCATATTCCTTTTGTTGTCAACTATATGGTATATTGCTATTTCTTTGCTCTCGGAAACTGCGTTTTATGCACCGTGATGTTCTAGTAGATAGCGCGTCGTGGGATCGACCCTAAGCCGAGTCATACTAGCTAGGTCTTCAACAGTGGAACGTGTTTCTTTCTCACTTAGCGCGCAGCGCTGAACGGGTAGATCAAGGACTGGATGACCCGATGTCGGTATCAGCTCTGTTTAAGTCATGGTGCTTCGATGAGGTAGCACTATGAAAACAGCGACATCGAGTCTGTTCCATCGCATATAGATACACCGCCGTGATATTACGGGAATTTGTGACGTTAAATTATATTCCCTCACTCACTCATACCTGTAGATCAATGACAAACGGAACGTATGCCTGTCCTATATTTACTCTTTGAATTGCTAAATGCAATTTAAATCGTAGTTTCATCGTGACGGATTTACACTGCATGTGGCACCCATGAATTCAGTTGCCTTATATCCCTCTTAATTCTAGACTATGTGGACATTTTATTTATTATTCTCCTCGCCGGTATCTTGCTGTCCGAGATATCATTGGGATAAAACGTTTTGATTTTGATGGCCATCAAATACGGCTAACAACATATATAGTACGTTTGCCAAAAAAAGTCATTATCACTTTTTAAGAATATATAAATCCGCGAAAAATTCAACACTGAAGACACAACAGAAACTTTTACGGATTGAGCTTGGCATCCGCAGGTGAAACCCGCATTACCATATAGTCCTAAGACAGCGTGTCTTGAGATTTCTGTTTGTTTTTTTCTCTCTCTCTCTCTCTCTTTTGCCACGTGTTATCGGATTTTTACTGCTAATAATTAACGTCTCAAAACGATTCTGCTGAAATATAATCACTTCCGAAGAAAGCTTTAGTCGTGTACTATAAAACTATGTAACGAACTGAGACGTTTTGAAACTATCAACCATAGTTCATGAATTTTGAAATAGTTCATTAGTTTGAAAACGGAACACTCGCCCATTAAATGCAAAATACGTCAGTTCTTTTAGCCGTATCTCATTTGTACAGCATATTCTTGCTATCCCCTGGAAAAGATGAACGTTAAGAATAAAACGAAAAGCCGCGTGGAGAACAGTTATGTAGTCGTATATACTATGCCATAGTCGTGCTTCCTCCAAGAGATCTTTTTGGATGTGAAGCACAATCCCGGTGAACACCAGCGTAGTTTCACGAACAGATCGATGATAGAAAGCCGCGTAACTTTTTTACTAAGAGGACAAATTGATAATCCAAATCGAGATTTGAGCGCATTCGAGAAGGCCTGGGGTATCCGACGTCTTCAGTTTCCCAGATCTCCAGCAATAAATTAGGAGTATTAGAATGCCAATCTGTCAAACGACGGCAATCTGTCAAATTTGGCATGAATCGGTCCAGGTTTTCAAAAGTTATTGCCTGGAAACACTCTTAACTTAGCTTTCACGTGGCGCTACCTGTACACGAATCAACACGAAGAACAATCTCAAGTCAGATCTTGAGGCAAGGTACCCACACACCAAATTTGAAAGGAATCCTTAAGGTTTCCAAAAGTTATTGTTTGGAAATGTAATTTTAACTTGGCCTCCAGGTGGCGCCACCTAGAGGCTTATTGACACGAAAAACAATTCCAAGCAAGATCTATAGGCAAGGGAACCACTTACCAAATACAACAACATGGGTCTGTGCCTGAAAAATCGAGAACTTTTGGGGTTGCAATTCATTGAGGGATGACAGAATTATACCAATATTGCAGACTACACACAAATTTCAACTTTTTGCCAAGATATATTGGATATATATGCCCATACACAATATATGAGAGTCGTGCGAGAGCTAGTGTGGGAGATATAGGGTGGGGCTTGGCGCCCTGGGAGTGGGGACATGTTCTCCTCGAGGGTAGTGGTAGGTGTACTGACATGAAGGCCATAGAAAGCTCCCTGTACATGAAACAACCACACTGAAAAAACACAAGGTTGAATTCAATTCAATTCAGAAAATTGATCATGTGCACAGTGTGCACCCTAGACAAGTAGCATGCCTCTGACTGGGTGTCCGAGTAGCATGCCCCTGACTGAGTGTCCGAGACATGGTGCGCGATCTCCAATGTTTTATTCCGGCAGATAAACAACGTTGGAAACAGACCAGAAAATTATTTTCACTCGCCCCAACCCCCACTATCGAAACATATGGTTGTATCGGGTTAGAATGCCAGCAATATTAGAAGTTACTAAAACTTACTTGCACTCGAAATGCGGCAGAGAACAGAATTTATCGAGACCCAGGAAGAAGGCTGCTATGTCATCTTCTTGTCTTCTCAAGGTCGCTTGATGTTCATTTTGACAAGTACTTTCCTGGGTTCATTCTCATCAAAAGGACCTCACTAATCTAAAATACCGTTTGAGAGAACATCATTGGGCCATCCATTTTATCCCGTCACAATCCAAAGAGCCTTTATTTTTTTTTCTAAGAACGCTGGCATAGAATGTATGTGGATAATGAAAAACTCAAAATGTCTTACGGAAGAATTTGATGCTAAATGTCACATACCGTACAGACATGTATCCACATCAGTGGTTTCTCGACTCTCTATACTACAATCCCTCATTAGGACCTTATTTCATTAACAGTATATCGGTGTTCAAGAAAACTGATCGCCGATATATTAATGTCAGAAGCCATAAAGCATTCTTTAGCTGTACTATTTTTTTTATTATATTTATTTTATTTTATTAGATTCACCAAGTATACAGTACATGAACATTGAATAGCGTAGTTGTGGAATATAGACATATAAAATAAATTACTTAGTATTATAACTAGTAAGTCATCGGCGGGAATAAAATCCCATGGGGCTTGTTCTATCCCTATATAAATATATAACAAGATTTTATTAAGCTACTTGTGGCAGGTGATATGTGATAAATGAGTGAATGACCAAATGCACGCTGTGGCAGGTTTTTAAATATGGTGGCTACGTTCAATTAAATATATTTTCAGTTTTGATTTAAAGAGAGATGATGAATTCAACTGTTTCATCGTCGAGGACAGATTGTTCCATTCCCGAGGTCCTGATGTTTTGATGGTGTGATAAGACAAGTTTGAACGATAAAATGACCTGTACAGATTTGTATCGTGCTTTCTAGTATTATGTTGATGCATTTGTGATTGTCCAATGTAATATGTTTGAAAGTGAAAAGGCAGTTAGTTGGTTAGTATGGTAGATGAAATTGTGTGCAAGGTTCAGTGAAAGATAGAGATTCAAATTATACAGTGTCAGAATCTTTGTATTTGGTTGTGTATGGTCTAGTTTTTTTTATAAAGTTATCACCCTTATAACTCTTTTCTGTAGTAAGAACAATGGATTTAGACGAGTAACACAGGTGTTTCCCCATAAGATTTTTCCGTAGGACAAGTATGGACAAATCATGGAATAGTAGAATGCATATAGAGTTTTCTTATTAAGGGAATGTTTAATATGATTAATGATTCTTATATTACGAGATACTTTCTTGCAAATATAATCAATATGGGACGTCCAGTTCAGTTTATTATTAAAAACAATACCGAAAAATATCGATTTCAATTCCAGAGATGAACAACGGTGGGGCATAAACGGGTAAGGGTTGTTATTTAGTTTAATGACCATATATTTCGTTTTCTTAAGATTTATTGACAGGCGGTTTGATGAAAGCCAAATGTATATTTTATCAAGTTCAGATATCATACTACATACAAGGGATATCCTTCATCGTATGTTTCTTTGTTTATAGAGTTGCTCGAATTTCTCATTAATAATGTCTATGTGAAATTTGGCAACACAATAGATCAACAGCATGTAGGAATTCCAATGGGTGCTAATTGTGCTCCCCTTTTGGCTGACCTATATCTGTTCTCTTATGAATACGACTATATGCAGGAGTTTCAAAAACAGATTATTTCAAAGCCCGTTTCTTCTCATTCACCAAACGCTATATAGACGATCTTCGCGCTGTGGTTAATCGCTACATACATGACGCAGTGAAGGATATATATCCAGCTTCACTGGATTTGAAGGAAACTACAGATGGCTCTATCTGTACATCTTATTTAGACCTATATCTCTATGAAAATGAAGCGACTCTCGTCGACTTTACGACAAAAGACATGATTACAATTTCGACATCGTGAACTATCCCTATCTGGACAGTAATATACCAGAGGAACCTGCATATGGCGCGTATACATATCTCGCCTAGTAGCTTTTGCCAGATCCTGTGATAAATGTTACGATTTTAATCAACGTCACAAAACAATATTGCAGAAACTTGTAAAACGGGTCTATATCATCAACCGCCTGCACTCGAAGTTTCTCAAATTTGGCAATACATATCGCATGCTGATAGCAAAATACGAGCGTAGCGTGCAAGATCTATGGCGGTACGTTTCATAACTTGTGTCTGATATCGCTTAACCCGGGGCTAGGGGCCGTATGAACCTATGTATTTCAAGATCATAGTGTTATATGAACAGTCACAATCAAAGCGTGACTGAGATACATCATACTCTAGATAACGACTTTACAACGTATATCATATGGATTAATAATACAGATCAGCGATACGGATTTGATATCTTTGGAACATCATGATGTCTTGCTGGCATCATTGAAAACTGTTGACCGCTTGTTTTGCATGAAATTAGCCTAGTTTTATGTATTTTATGATTTATCCTTTTAATTTGGTGCTAATGTTATTATAAGGATTAGGTCTTGGTCTTTAGATTAAGGACGCGGAAATTCCTAAATGGACGACGACTGGATATTGAATGACGGACTAGACGCTTGTATTTGACATCTTCACTAGTCCATGAAGGACATTCGGTCCTGCTCCGACAGACTCTTTTAAAGCACGATCAATTTCAATGGGCTTTAGCGGCATTTAGTCTTAATAGTTTTAGGCTCAGTGGCCTCTCAAAATTGTTATTTGCCAATGCACGAGAGAAAGCTAAAACAAAATTAGAGACCCCCTCCTAGGGACCCTCACAACAAAATAACTCCCACTGGGGAGAGTCAAAACAATTAATTTGAGAACATCAATTGTAAACTGATATAATATAAAGAACTATTAACAGACTTCAACGCACAGGTAGTAATTTTCATAAATAGCTCGCAAAGGGGGCCTCTCAACACACAGGTAGAATGGGATTCATATGAAAAGTCACATTGGATGACGAGTATACAACGAATATCACACGGATTAAGAAAGCTGATCAGCGATACGGATTTTATATTTTTGAAACATCAAGATGTCTTGTCGGCATCATTGAAAATTCTTGTCCGCTTCTCTCTTACAGGAAATTAGCCTATGTTTATACTATGATAGTCATTTTGAATTTGGTGCTAAGTCTGTTATATGGAATAGGTCTTTGGATTATGGATGCGGATATAATTTAACGGGCGACGGCTGAATAACGAATGACGGACCAGACGCTTATAATTACAAATAGTCCCTGAAGGGAGCCTCTCAAAACGCCGGTAGTAAAGTTCCACAAAGTCTGCAAAGGGAGCCTCACCCTGACTGATGAGCTGACTTCACGTAAAAATTTAACAATAGACTATAACCTGGAAGATCAGTGCTGAAGGACAATAGACAGAACCTCGGGTGAAATACCAAGTTTATAACACATGTACAAAATCTCCACATGACACATGTACACGATATATCTATAACATGATACATGTAGGCCAGTCCGTGTACACTTTACAAACAAATCTACCGAGTCTATACCGAATTGAATGTATTTAAAAGGAATAAGCCAAGAGATCCAGGTAACGAAATACAGGAATATTTACATGAATAAACCACAACCACCTAAGACCGACAATACAGAAAAATTAACTGATAATAACACATAGCACAGGCAGATAGAAGACAGCTCTTCAAACTACCCAGTCAGAATGACTGGGAGAGCAAGATGGCGGTGTCGGCTATCTGTCTGGCTGTACTGACCGGGATAAAAAAATCTGTCGCAAATAGCAAAAGTCTGACGAATTAATTCAACATTTTATGATTTGTACAGTTGTCAAAATCGTTCACGAAATATATTACACAAAAAAATCTGGAATAACACCAGCTTTAACCCCCAGAAAACCCCAAATCATAAAGACCGAAGAACTGACTCAGAGTCTGACCTACATCTGGGCTCTGGCAATGATGGAAGACAGGCTGACACAAGAAGCAAGGGATGAGCAGCTTTATCTGCTTTGGGAGGACACGAACTGGGGGAATTTGAGAGGAGGAGCCGAAGCGAGAGAGATGTGCGGGTCTGTGATTGCTATGCTATTAAAAGAGCTGGCCTGAAATGTCCGTATGTCTGTCACAGCTGATATGTCCGTACGTGTGTCTGTCACAGCTCACATCTGCACTGTGCTGCATTGAATGCGATGGCGTATCCATCAATCTCAGCCCAGTTCAGAATTCCATCGCAACACCACCACCTGGTTATTGCGGGTTCCCTGTACTGTTTGTGTGTCTATGTATGTTTTTAGCCCACCATCACCAGATGGTGGGCTGTTCAAATCACTTTTCGTCCGTGGTCCGTCGTCCGTCCGTCCGTCCGTCAGTCAGTCACGTCCGTAAACCATTCTTGTTATCGCGATTTCTGGTGGATACTTCATGTAAGGAAGCACGAGAGAGACTATAAGAGGATGGAAAACCTGCACCATTCTCTTATTTTCAGCCGTACAAGTGCCATATTAATGAAACACAATGTGGTTCAAAGTCGTTTCTTTGTACAGCAGAGTACCAATGGGTACTAATTGTGCACCCCTGTTGGCCGACCTGTATCTGTTCTCTTATGAATATGACTATATGCAGGCGCTTTGAAAAACCGATCCATTCAAAGCCCGTTCCTTCTCATTCACCAAACGCTATATATTGAATTGAATTGAATTGAATTTATTCACCAAATAAATAATAAATAAATATAAATGACACATTTCCAATAATAGTACAGTAATGTTAAATATATATATATATTGGTAGATGATATAATTGGCGGGAATAAAACCCCTAAGGGCTTGTTCTATCCCAAAATAAAATAGCTGTAATACTAAACCTTTCTACAGGTCCTCGTGAACTGCTGTTTCACCCTCTGTAATCCAGTCCCCCAAATCGAATTCAGCATGTCCATTCTCCACAATTTGGTCCTGTGAAAATGTGGATTCACTCACCTCAGTTTCGTACACAAAAACGGATTCGCTCTCCAGAGTTTGGAGGTCAAAAACTGATTTACTTTCTAAGGCTTGGTCCAAATCAACTTGGTCCACTCTATGTATCCTGGGAACAGATTCCTTTCCTGGCATATCCTTGGAAATCTCACATCTGACATCTCGGACCAGACGCTTGTAATCAAGTAAATGTAGTTTAATGCCTCGTGAACTGCTGTGGATAATCGCTATATAAATGACGCAGTGAAGGATATATATCCACCTTCACTGGATTTGAAGGAAACTACAGATAGCCCTACAGGCACATCTTATTTAGATCTCTATCTCTATAAAAATGAAGCGGGCATTCTCTCTCGTCGACTTTATGACAAAAGAGATGATTACAATTTCGACATCGTAAACTATCCCTTTCTGGATAGTAATAATCCAGTGGGACCTGCATTTGGCGTATACATATCTCGCATAGTAGCATTTGCTAGATCCTGTGTTAAATGTGATGATTTTAATCAACGTCACAAAACATTGTTGCAGAAACTTATAAAACAGGGCTATTCCACCAAGCGCCTCCACTCAAAGTTTCTCAAATTTGGCGATACATATCGCATGCTGATAGCAAAATACGAACGTAGCGTGCCAGATCTATGGCGCTACGTTTCGTAACTTGTGTCTAATTCCGCTTAACCCGGGGCTAGGGGCCGTATGAACCCATGTACTTCAAGATCCTCATTGTACTCATATGAACAGCACAATCAAAGCGTGACTGAGATACATCATTCTTTAGATGACGACTCTATAACGAATATTATGGATTAAGAATACTGATCAGCGATACGGATTTGATATTTTTGGAACATCATGATGTCTTGCCGGCATCATTGAAAACTGTTGACCGCTTCTCTCTTGCAGGAAACAAGCCTATGTTTATGTATACTATGATTGTCTTTTTGAATTTGGTGCTAATACTGTTATATGGAATATGGAATAGGTCTTTGGATTATGGACGCGGATATTCTCTAATGGACGACGGCTGGATTATGAATGACGGACTAGACGCTTGTAATTTGTCAACGCTCTTTGCACCTTCTTAATGGAAGGAAATGAAGTTGACTTTTCAATTTGTCATCAGGAACATTACCTTTTCTCGGTACGGCAGAATGCAGCGGCACAATGGAAAATCAGAGAGTTTTCTTCTGCCGGCACTTTGAACCGGCAGAATGGAAAGAAGGGTGAACCTAACCCTGTAACGTGACAATGAAGCGCATCAGAATGAACATGTCTTTCTTGAGAGCGTCACTTTGCAACGTCACAATCAAAGTCAAATCCTGCTTACCAGCATCACAATATAATACAATGACTTCTTCCCTCTACGGCAGAATGGAACGGCACAATGAAAAATGAAAGACTCTCTCTCTTTCTGCCAGCCGGCACTTTGAACCGGCAGAATGAAAGGAAGGGTTGAGCCTAACCCTGTAACGTCACAATGAAGTCCGTCAGAATGAAGATGTCTTTGTTGAGAGCGTCACTTTGCAACGTCACAATCAAAGCCAATCCTGCTTTCTAATTGAAGGTAGTTGCTATACAAGGTACCTGTTTTGTCGGTACGGCAGAATGGAACGACACAATGAAAAATTTAAGACCATATTTTTTCGAACCGACGCTGCAACGTCGCAATGAAAGACAGTCCCTTTACCTCTTTACGGCAGAATGCAGCGACACAATGGAAGATGAGAGAATTTTCTTCTACCGACACTTTGAACCGGCAGAATGGAAGGAAGGGTGAGCCTAACCCTGTAACGCCACAATGAAGTGCGTCAGAATGAACATGTCTTTCTTCAGAGCGTCACTTTGCAACGTCACAATCAAAGTAAATCCTGCTTCTCAGCATCACATAACACAATCACTTTTTCCCTCCACGGCAGAATGGAACGGCACAATGGAAAATGAAAGACTTTCTTTCTGCCGGCACTTTGAAGCGACAGAATGGAAGAGAGCCTAAAGGCCCATTCTCACGGTGCGATTTGTAGCAACAACTTGTAGCATACAACTCAGTTGCATCGTGAGAACACTCGTGCGATTTTAGTCGCATGCTACAAGTCGTGCGAAATAGGGCAGGTCCTATTTCATGCGATTAGTTGCATGCAACAAATCGGGGGATTCCCCCACCGAGTTGTTACTACAAATCGCATCGTGAGATTGGGCCTTAACCCTGTAATGTCACAATGAAGTGCGTCAGAATGAACATGTATTTCATCAGAGCGTCACTTTGCAACGTCACAATCAAAGTCAATCCTGCTTACCAGCATCACAATATAACACAATCACTTTTTCCCTCTACGACAGAATGAAAGACTTTCTTTCTGCCGGCACTTTGAAGCGACAGAATGGAAGGAAATAAAGCGTTTAATTGATCATCAGAAATATTACTTTTTCTCGGTACGGCAGAATGGCACGTCACAATGAAAAATTTAAGACCATCTTTTTTCGTACTGACGCTGCAGCGTCACAATGAAACACAGTCACTTTAGTTCTTTACGGCAGATTTGCAGCGGCACAATGGAAAATCAGAGACTTTTCTTCTGCCGGCACTTTGAACCGGCAGAATGGAAGGAAAGGGTGAGCCTAACCCTGTAACGTCACAATGAAGTGCGTCAGAATGAAGATGTTTTTCTTGAGAGCGTCACTTTGCAACGTCACAATCAAAGCCAATCCTGCTTTCTAATTGGAGATAGTTGCTAAATAATTAGCTATTACGCTATACAAGGTACAATTTGACATTCGACTTGACATACATTCCGTGACACTGCTTTGACCCTCACCTAAACATACATTCCTCCCTAATACAGCTTTGACACTCGATTGCACGTACATTTTTCCCTAATACCGCTTTGACACTGCACTTCAGATATATTCCTTCCTAACAGTGCTTTGAAAGTCAACTTCAAGCACACTCATGCCTAACACCCAGCTTCAACATTACCCTAGTTACGCTTTGGTGGAGAAATTATCTGACTTCTATAGCTGAACTGACCCAAACCCTGATAGTTATGAAGCATACCTAACCCTAAGTCCTAATCCCGCTTTGACACTCGACCTGACATACATTCCTCCCTAACACCGCTTTGACAGTCGACTTGACGTACATTCCTCTCTAACACCGCTTTGATACTCGAGTTGACGTACATTCCTCCCTAACAGCGCTTTGATAGTCGACTTCATGTACATTACTCCCTCACTCCGCTTTCACACTCGACTTCACATACATTCATCCCGAACACCGCTTTGACATTCGACTCAACGTACATTTTTCCCTAACACTGCTTTGACACTGCACTTCTATAGCTAAAATGACCCTAAACGTGATAGTTATGAAGCATACCTATCCCTAAGTCCTAATCCCGCTTTGACACTCGACCTGACATACATTCCTCCCTAACACCGCTTTGACACTTGACTTGACGTACTCCTCCCTAACACCGCTTTGACACTTGACTTGACGTACATTCCTCCCTAACACCGCTTTGACACTCGACTTTACATACATTCCTCCCTAACACCGGTTGACACTGGACTTCACGTACAATGCAACCCGAAGACTGCTTTGACATTCGACTCCACATACATTTTTCCCTAACACCGCTTTGACACTGCACTTCAGATATATTCCTTCCTAACAGTGCTTTGAAAGTCAACTTCAAGCACACTCATGCTGAACGCCCAGCTTCGACATTACCCTAGTTACGCTTTGGTGGAGAAATTATCTGACTTCTATAGCTGAAATGACCCTAAACCTGATAGTTATGAAGCATACCTAACCCTGAGTCCTAATACCGCTTTGACACTCAACATTACATACATTCCTCCCTAACACAGCTTTGACACTCGACTTCACATACATTCCTCCCTAACACAGCTTTGACAGTCGACTTCACATACATTCCTCCCTAACACCGCTTTGACATTCAACTAAAATGCGTTCCTCCCTAACACCACTTTGACCTCGACTTCACACGCTACATTCCTCCTAACACCGCTTTGCCACTCGACTTGACATACATTCCTCCCTAACACTGGTTGACCTCGACTTGACGTCACATTCCTCCCTAACACCGCTTTGACACTCGATTTGACATATTCCTCCCTAACACAGCACGATAGCGCTCGACTTGACGTACATTCCTCCCTAACACCGCTTTGACACTCGACTTCACATACATTCCTCCCTAACACCGCTTTGACATGACTCCACATACATTTCTCCCTAATAACAGTTGACATTCAGGCTTGACATACATTCCGTGACACTGCTTTGACACTCACCTAAACATACATTCCTCCCTAATACAGCTTTGACACTCGATTGCACGTACATTTTCCCCTAATACCGCTTTGACACTGCACTTCAGATATATTCCTTCCTAACAGTGCTTTGAAAGTCAACTTCAAGCACATTCATGCTGAACGCCCAGCTTCGACATTACCCTAGTTACGCTTTGGTGGAGAAATTATCTGACTTCTATAGCTGAAATGACCCTAAACCTGATAGTTATGAAGCATACCTAACCCTGAGTCCTAATACCGCTTTGACGCTCAACATTACACATTCCTCCCTAACACCGCTTTGACACTCGACTTCACATACATTCCTCCCTAACACCGCTTTGACAGTCAACTTCACTTCATTCCTCCCTAACACCGCTTTGACATTCAGCTTCAAATACATTCCTCCCTAACACCACTTTGACACTCGACTTCACATACATTCCTCCCTAACACCGCTTTGCCACTCGACTTGACATACATTCCTCCCTAACACTGGTTGACACTCGACTTCACGTACATTCCTCTCTAACACCGCTTTGACACTCGATTTGACATACATTCCTCCCTAACACCGCTTTGACACTCGACTTGACGTACATTCCTCCCTGACACCGCTTTGACACTCGACTTCACATACATTCCTCCCTAACACCGCTTTGACACTTGACTCCACATACATTTCTCCCAAACAACAATTTGACATTCGACTTGACATACATTCCGTGACACTGCTTTGACACTCACCTAAACATACATTCCTCCCTAATACAGTTTTGACACTCGATTGCACGTACATTTTTCCCTAATACCGCTTTGACACTGCACTTCAGATATATTCCTTCCTAACAGTGCTTTGAAAGTCAACTTCAAGCACACTCATGCTGAACGCCCAGCTTCGACATTACCCTAGTTACACTTTGGTGGAGAAATTATCTGACTTCTATAGCTGAAATGACCCTAAACCTGATAGTTATGAAGCATACCTAACCCTAAGTCCTAATACCGCTTTGACACTCAACATTACATACATTCCTCCCTAACACCGCTTTGACACTCGACTTCACATACATTCCTCCCTAACACCGCTTTGACAGTCAACTTCACATACATTCCTCCCTAACACCGCTTTGACATTCAACTTCAAATACATTCCTCCCTAACACCACTTTGACACTCGACTTCACATACATTCCTCCCTAACACCGCTTTGCCACTCGACTTGACATACATTCCTCCCTAACACTGGTTGACACTCGACTTCACGTACATTCCTCTCTAACACCGCTTTGACACTCGATTTGACATACATTCCTCCCTACCACCGCTTTGACACTCGACTTGACGTACATTCCTCCCTGACACCGCTTTGACACTCGACTTCACACACATTCCTCCCTAACACCGCTTTGACACTTGACTCCACATACATTTCTCCCAAACAACAATTTGACATTCGACTTGACATACATTCCGTGACACTGCTTTGACACTCACCTAAACATACATTCCTCCCTAATACAGCTTTGACACTCGATTGCACGTACATTTTCCCTAATACCGCTTTGACACTGCACTTCAGATATATTCCTTCCTAACAGTGCTTTGAAAGTCGACTTCAAGCACACTCATGCTGAACGCCCAGCTTCGACATTACCCTAGTTACGCTTTGGTGGAGAAATTATCTGACTTCTATAGCTGAAATGACCCTAAACCTGATAGTTATGAAGCATACCTAACCCTAAGTCCTAATACCGCTTTGACACTCAACATTACATACATTCCTCCCTAACACCGCTTTGACACTCGACTTCACATACATTCCTCCCTAACACCGCTTTGACAGTCAACTTCACATACATTCCTCCCTAACACCGCTTTGACATTCAACTTCAAATACATTCCTCCCTAACACCACTTTGACACTCGACTTCACATACATTCCTCCCTAACACCGCTTTGACACTCGACTTCACATACATTCCTCCCTAACACCGCTTTGACACTTGACTCCACATACATTTCTCCCTAATAACAATTTGACACTCGATTTGACATACATTCCTCCCTACCACCGCTTTGACATTCAACTTCAAATACGTTCCTCCCTAACACCACTTTGACACTCGACTTCACATACATTCCTCCCTAACACCGCTTTGACACTCGACTTCACATACATTCCTCCCTAACACTGGTTGACACTCGACTCCACATACATTTCTCCCAAACAACAATTTGACATTCCGACTTGACATACACATTCCAGTGACACCTGCTTTGACACTCACCTAAACATACATTCCTCCTAATACAGCTTTGACACTCGATTGCACGTACTTTTCACTATTACCGCTTTGACTGCTGCACTTCAAGATATATTCCTTCCTGGCCAGTGCTTTGAAAGTCAACTTCAAGCACACTCATGCTGAACGCCCAGCTTCGACATTACCCTAGTTACACTTTGGTGGAGAAATTATCTGACTACTATAGCTGAAATGACCCTAAACCTGATAGTTATGAAGCATACCTAACCTAAGTCCTAATACCGCTTTGACACTCAACATTACATACATTCCTCCCTAACACCAGCTTTGACACTCGACTTCACATACATTCCTCCCTAACACAGCTTTGACAGTCGACTTCACATACATTCCTCCCTAACACCACTTTGACATTCAACTTCAAATACATTCCTCCCTAACACCACTTTGACACTCGACTTCACATACATTCCTCCCCTAACACCGCTTTGCCACTCGACTTGACATACATTCCTCCCTAACACTGGTTGACACTGACTTCACGTACATTCCTCTCTAACACCGCTTTGACACTCGATTTGACATACATTCCTCCCTAACACCGCTTTGACACTCGACTTGACGTACATTCCTCCCTGACACCGCTTTGACACTCGACTTCACATACATTCCTCCCTAACACCGCTTTGACACTTGACTCCACATACATTTCTCCCAAACAACAATTTGACATTCGACTTGACATACATTCCGTGACACTGCTTTGACACTCACCTAAACATACATTCCTCCCTAATACAGCTTTGACACTCGATTGCACGTACATTTTCCCTAATACCGCTTTGACACTGCACTTCAGATATATTCCTTCCTAACAGTGCTTTGAAAGTCAACTTCAAGCACACTCATGCTGAACGTCCAGCTTCGACATTACCCTAGTTACGCTTTGGTGGAGAAATTATCTGACTTCTATAGCTGAAATGACCCTAAACCTGATAGTTATGAAGCATACCTAACCCTAATTCCTAATACCGCTTTGACACTCAACATTACATACATTCCTCCCTAACACCGCTTTGACACTCGACTTCACATACATTCCTCCCTAACACCGCTTTGCCAGTCAACTTCACATACATTCCTCCCTAACACCGCTTTGACATTCAACTTCAAATACGTTCCTCCCTAACACCACTTTGACACTCGACTTCACATACATTCCTCCCTAACACCGCTTTGCCACTCGACGTGACATACATTCTTCCCCCAACACTGGTTGACGCTCGACTTCACGTACATTTCTTCCCTAACACCACGCTTTGACACTCGATTTGACACGTACATTCCTCCCACTAACACCACTTTGACACTCGACTTGACGTACGTTCCTCCTAACACCGCTTTGACACTCGACTTCACATACGTTTCACCCTAACACCGGCTTTGACCGCTGACTCGTACATTCCTCCCTAACAACAATTTGACATTCGACTTGACATACATTCCGTGACACTGCTTTGACACTCACCTAAACATACATTCCTCCCTAATACAGCTTTGACACTCGATTGCACGTACATTTTTTCCTAATAACGCTTGGACACTGCACTTCAGATATATTCCTTCCTAACAGTGCTTTGAAAGTCAACTTCAAGCACACTCATGCCTAACACCCAGCTTCGACATTACCCTAGTTATGCTTTGGTGGAGAAATTATCTGACTTCTATAGCTGAACTGACCCTAAACCTGATAGTTATGAAGCATACCTAACCCTAAGTCCTAATCCCGCTTTGACACTCGACCTGTCATACATTCCTCCCTAGCACCGCTTTGACACTCGACTTCACATACATTCCTCCCTAACACTGCTTTGACAGTCTTCTTCACATACATTCCTCCCTAACACCGCTTTGACATTCGACTTCAAATACATTCCTCCCTAACGCCGCTTTGACACTCGACTTCACGTACATTCCTCCCTAACACCGCTTTGCCACTCGACTTCACATACATTCCTCCCTAACACTGGTTGACACTCGAATTCACGCACATTCCTCCCTAACACCGCTTTGACATTAGACGTGACGTACATTCCTCCCTAACACCGCTTTGACACTCGACTTGACATACATTCCTCCCTAACACTGGTTGACACTCGACTTCACGTACATTCCTCCCTAACACCGCTTTGACACTCGACTTGACATACATTCCTCCCTAACACTGGTTGACACTGCCAAACGCCATAACGCCGTTTCTATGAAGAGATACATTACCGCAGTAGTATAGGCCGACAGGCAAAGTGATTTACCATTCTCAGCCCGACCACCGACCCCTTATGGAAATGTTTCAAACGCCGCTAAAAGACACTCTTCGCCAATTTCGTGATCCTTACATGGAAGATGCACCAAAATTACCAATACAAAACACAGCATCAAACAGACCAGATCCTTCGAAAAAGATCCCTGAAATATTCGGGTCATTCCGGATGGCTTAAAGATTTATGACTTGAAACCGCCAACAAACACTCCACAGAAATGGAGTACTGATCAGGAGACATTCTCGGATTTAAGACCTGGTGACAGGGGGACGCACCGCCCCCTCCTCCTTGCCTCCGCACTGGAGGATGTGTTCGGGTAATGATAACATTTGCAGAGAATCGGCCTATTTATATAACAATAAATATTTTTACAACTAATCTTTACATAATTTGTGACGAGACGTATTTTCCACAAAATACTTAAGTTTTAGAACCCAAGCAGCTGAACTCGCGGATCAGTACACAGGCTCTGCTTTACTTTCCAAGGTCTCGCATGCATGCAGATTAAGAGATAGAACAGCGACCAAAGAAACTATCCAAGTAGCTGAACTGACGGATCACTGAACACAGGCTCTGCTTTACTTTCCAATTAAGTAAAACAATTGAGCCTATACTTGCCATACACATTGTCCATCATTTCACGATGGAGGGGATGTTTATGAATTGGTACACAACTGGAGTGGATGAAGCATGGCAAGGAAAGAATAATACATATCGGAAGGAAATACCAGGCGAGCTCTTTGGTAGCCTTGCTGTATATGTAGGCCTACATTTTTCAATCGATGTCAAATCCTCCTACATATATGTATGTAACATTGACACATTTTGTGTCTGAAAAAAATTAACAAAGAGTACGGTCAGTCTGTCACTTCATTCTTCTGATCACAGAAATCCTTGTATTTTAAATACTTGATACATTGAGAAAGTGACATTGTGCCGTGCACCCAAAAAAAAAGAGAAATCCTTCTAGTTTTTATATTTTAAATAGTTGATAAGTTGGAAATGTTGAATTGGATCGGTTGGATCATTCTGCCGTGATAAAAAAAAAAGACTAATTAAATAGTTGATCAATTGAGAAAGTTTAATTGAGACATTCTGCCGTGATAAAAAAAAACGAGTACAAGGCCATAATTTTCATTGTGCCATTCTGCCGTCTTCCCCAAATAAGGGAGACTACGGTCATTCTGCCGCTTCATTCTGCCAGCCACAGTAATAGTCCTATTTGTAAATACTTGATAAATTGAGAGAGCTTCATTGTGCCATAGTGCCGTCGCCAAAATAAAAGAAGGCCTACTCGACCACGATTTTCATTCTGCCATTCTGACGTCTCCCCCAAAACAGACAGCATACGGCCATTCTGTCGCTTCATTCTGCCGGTCACAGAAATACTCCTTGTTCAATGTCCATGTATCACGGTCTCCAACCACCACCACCCACCCACCCACCCACCCACCCTATTAAAGTTGAATGCCATTGGCGTAAACGCCAATAAGGAGAGGATATCTCTCTCGTGCTTTCTTACATGAAGTATGGACCTATCATAGGGCGTGTGAACAGTACTATGTAGTGAATGAAGAACAGAAATGCTGCAACTGCCTTGCCCTAATCAAGTACATGTCACGCTAAGAACCTGGCATAGGTAATAAATTTTCCGAAGATGTACCGTCTTGCGGTAGACACGGCTCTCTTTGAGACTGGATCGGAACTGTGCGAACTACTTCCTGTATTAGATAACTCGCTTTCACGGCCAAGTATACATACCGACAATAATTTGTTTGCGACTGATATGCTCCGAAACGGAAAGAGTCATTTTCCAATTATATAGCCCACGTTATGTTTAGCAATTCGCTTCTAACTCGGCGGAGTCAGCAGGTCAATGACAAGCCGGATACAGCAGTGAAAATCATACGCCGCCTACTCACCCCCCAAATTTTGGGGGGGATGGCTCCCATTTACACGTGAGACTCTTTCTCGCAGTAGGGAGTCTCGCGAGACGAGAATGATGGGAAACCATTGGGGACTTATTTCCTTGATTCTAACCTGTAAGCATAGATCGAATGCGCGAGTTATACTTAAGTGGGTTTTGCTTCTCATGGCCTACTTCCGGGTGCTATTAATGAAGGACCATAGGACTAAGTGCATATCCTGAGCATACAAGAATTCTTTCTAAGATAATATTACGTTTTAGCGCATAAGCCGTACCTCATTCGAGCAGAATTTTCAATAAAGCGCATCCCGTCCATTGGAATTATATATGGGTTCCATAAGTGATGGGTCGGTAGTGAAGACTGGATAGATAGTCAACCCAGACTCAGCTAAGACTGGTTTGCATATGGCCTGATCTGGCATGGGCGTGACCAGAATTTACTGGAGGGGTAGTTTCAAAATAATTTAAAATTCCTGCCCATTCATGCAATCTGCCGGATCTGAATTGAATAAATATTTACATTCACTTCAGTTCAACTTCAGCTTCTTTGGACAATTTGAGCAATAAAAGTTCAAGGCGAATTCTCAACCTATTTCAGAGCAACAAATATCTGGGCTTTTCTTAAGAAGACCGTACATCAAGGTCAGAGGGATTTTAACGTCGCTTTCAACAATTTTTCAGTCATATCTCGACGGTGTACGTACATGAGCGGTCCTTATGCCGTCTTTTTATAGTGCTGGTCTCAACGAAGCACCAGTCGCTGGCCATGGCAAGAATAGACCTCACTTCCTCAGAGAGCTTGTCGTAAGATGCGAGTAACTGCATGGGGCATCCGTGAGGTTCGCGGGTGTGAAAAGGAATAGGAGTCCACCGGTGAAAATGCCTGTTGCTAGTAGTAACTCTCATTTTTAAGCCCGCTGGCAACATACCGTATGAATTTTCTACCCTGGACTGAAAACGAAAATTCCGAAGAATACCTCCGGTATTTGGCACAGATGTACAATTTATTTTTGCGTATTAAGCTGACACGTCCTTCACCTTGTACTTTATGATATTTCTGCAGAAAAATACAAAATGTGTTGAAAAGCTACTGAAGTTGTTTTCCATTCTGTTGGAATAAGCCATGGAAAATTGGAACAGTATACGCAAAAGCGTGGTTGGCCCTATGGGGTACAAGATTATATGACAATTAAATCTATGTTGGACACACGTTAACGTAAAATTCAGCTTAAATTATCCCCCCCCCCCCTCCCATACTACCGAAATCCCCCAAAATTATGAAACCAGCCATAGGTGGCACTGATCCTGAAAAAATACCATATATAATCGGCAATAATAGCGGTTTTATGATTTTACATTCGATATACTTTTGCCTTGTGGGTGATGACAATGCTTCAACGGAATAAAAAAAAATCAGCAAACAGTTGTGCTTATTTTTCTAACATGTTTTCAATTTTCAGCAATCTGATCTTATTGTGACATGTCTGAAGTTCTCATCTGAAGTGAGATCATTAGACATCAAGCCATCATGACTCATGTATATATGGCGCTAACTATTTGTATCTAATTCCGCTCGAGCGTAGGGGCCGTGTGGCCATGTCTTTCAACATGTCCAAATGAACAGCTGTAGTAAAAGCTTGACCGGGATACAAACCATCACAGGGATCTTTATATATATTCAGTCAGTATATTTGTTTGTGGGGTCATATGACTTCTTGACAGTACGCCGGCATCGTTTTCCACCACCCTTTTAATGTTGCGTTTAATCATGGTCTGGGAAACAAAGAAATATGTCCACAGACTGAGCCGGACCGGGCATGAAATAGTAATACCCCACAACTACCAGTCAATGATGAATCTAGTGGAACTAGTAATGAAAAAAAAATTATTTTATATTTTGTTTTATTTTAGGAAATCGCACATTCTTACATATTTTAGTGTCTCAACCTTTGCAGTGGCTAAATCCGTTTGACATAATTTGAACAGTATAAGATACATAGAAGTTTCATTTTGCGTTTGGAATCAGGACATGCTCATAACACTGCCACTGTGCATATCTCTCCTGTCACTATTTGCATCGAGTCCCGAGCGGGCATACTAGAAAAACAAATCTTGCCTTTTTGAATTCTCTATTTTACAAGCTGCGCCACGGTGGTTATGGCATACTCCACTCGTAGTTTATGAAATATCTTTCCATCAAAAATGAGCTTTTATTCCACATGATACTCGGGTCCGATGAATATAAAGTGAATATAAAGATTGAATTCGAGTTAC
>JAVTVY010004413.1:0-41213 GCA_036873755.1 Hanleya hanleyi
TTGTCAGTAGCCAAAGTGGGTATTCTGTTGGTGTGAAGGAAGGTGTTTGGGGTTATGAGGGACCATCACTGGTCCGAATGTGTCGTGGGAGGCGTCAAAGTGAAGCTCTCGTGGTGTATACCACGATTTGAGAGATGTTCACGTCATCTGTGACGTCATTGATGACATCATCATCAGGAGTAGTAGCCAAAGTGGGCAATCTGGGGTTGTGAAAGAAGGTGTTTCGGATAGAGAGGGACCATCCGTGATCCCAATGTATCGTGGAAGGCGATGTGGGCATTCTGGGGTGTGAAAGAAGGTGTTTGGGGGTAGAGGGGGACCATCCGTGTTCCGAATGTGTCGTGGGAGGTGTCAAAGTGAAGCTCTCGTGGTGTACATCACGAATTTAGGGATGTTCACGTCATCTTTGACGTCATTGGCGACGTCGTCAGTAGGAGTAGTAGCCAAAGTGGGTATTCTGGGGATGTGAAGGAAGATCCTTGGGGTAGGGATGGACCACCCGTGGGCCTAATGTGTCGACAGAGTTGTCATAGTGAAGCTCTCGTAGTGTAGACCAGGATTTGAGGGATGTTCACCGCATCTGTGACGTCATTGGTGACGTCATCAGTAGGAGTACTAGCCAAAGTGGGTATTCTGCGGTGTGACAGAAGGTGTTTGGGCGTAGAGGGGGACCATCTGTTGTCCGATTGTGTCGTGACAGGCGTGAAAGTGAAGCTCTCGTGGTGTAGACCACGATTTGAGGAATGTTCACGTCATCTGTGACGTCGTTGGTGACGTCATCAGTAGTGGTAGTAGTGTTCCGGGGTAGAGAGGGACCATCCATGGTCCGAATGTGTCGTGGGTAGCGTCAAAGTGCAGCTCTCGTGTGGTAGATGTTTACGTCATCTGTGACGTCATTGGTGACGTCTTCAGGAGGAGTAGTAACCAAAGTGGGTATTCTGGGGTGTGAAAGAAGGTGTTTGGGGGTAGAGGGGGACCATCCGTGGTCCGAATGTGTCGTGGGAGGTGTCAAAGTGAAGCTCTCGTGGTGTAGACCACGATTTGAGGAATGTTCACGTCATCTGTGACGTAATTGGTGACGTCATCAGTAGTAGTAGCCAAAGTGGGTATTCTGCTGGTGTGAAGGAAGGTGTTTGGGGTTATGAGGGACCATCACTGGTTCGAATGTGTCGTGGGAGGCGTCAAAGTGAAGCTCTCGTGATGTATACCACGGTTTGAAGGATGTTCTCGATATCTGGGACGTCATTGGCGACATCATCAGCAGGAGTAGTAGCCAAAGTGGGCATTCTGGGGTTGTGAAAGAAGGTGTTTGGGGTAGAGAGGGACCATCCGTGATCCGAATGTATCGTGGGAGGCGTCAAAGTGAAGTTCTCGTGGTGTAGACCACGATTTTAGGGATGTTCACGTCATCTTTGACGTCATTCGTGACGTCATCAGTAGAAGTAGTAGCCAAAGTGGGTATTCTGTGATGTTTGGGGGTAAAGAGGGACAATCCATGGTCAGAATGTGTCGTGGGTAGCGCCAAAGTGAAGCTCTCGTGTGGTAGACCACCTCGTGTGTTCACGTCATCTGTGACGTCATTGGTGACGTCTTCAGCAGGAGTAGTAGCCAAAGTGGGTAGTCTGGGGTGTAAAAAAAGGTGTTTGGGGGATCATCCGTGGTCCGAATGTGCCGGGGGAGGTGTCAAAGTGAATGTTCACGTCATCTGTGACGTCGTTGGTGACGTCATCAGTAGTAGTAGCCAAAGTGGGTATTCTGCTGGTGTGAAGGAAGGTGTTTGGGTTTATGAGGGACCATCACTGGTTCGAATGTGTCGTGGGAGGCGTCAAAGTGAAGCTCTCGTGGTGTATACCACGATTTGAAGGATGTTCTTGTCATCTGTGACGTCATTGGTGACATCATCAGCAGGAGTAGTAGCCAAAGTGGGCATTCTGGGGTTGTGAAAGAAGGTGTTTGGTGTAGAGAGGGACCATCCGTCATCCGAATGTATCGTGGGAGGCGTCAAAGTGAAGTTCTCGTGGTGTAGACCACGATTTTAGGGATGTTCACGTCATCTTTGAGGTCATTCGTGACGTCATCAGTAGGCGTAGTAGCCAAACTGGGCATTCTGGGGTTGTGAAAGAAGGTGTTTGGGGTAGAGAGGGACCATCCGTGGACCGAATGTGTCGTGGGAGGTGTCAAAGTGAAGCTCCCGTGGTGTAGATCACGATTTTAGGGATGTTTACGTCATCTTTGACGTCATTGGTGACGTCATCAGTATAAGTATTAGCCAAAGTGGGCATTGTGAAGGTGTGAGAGAAAGTGTTTGGGGGTAGAGAGGGACCATCCGGGGTCCGAATGGGTCGAGTGATGTGTCAAAGTGAAGTCCTCGGAGTTTATACCCCGATTTGAGGGATGTCCGTGTCATCCATGACGTCATTGGTAACGTCATCAGTAGGAGTTGTAGTCAAAGTGGGCATTTCGGGGGTGTGATCCTAGGTGTTTGGGTAGAGATGGACCATCCGTGGATGGTCCATCTCTACCCCAAACACCTATATTCACAGCCCAAAATGCCCACTTTGGCTACTACTCCTACTGATGACGTCACCAATGACGTCATAGATGATATATATATATGAATAGAATATATGACGCAAGCTTGTTTACGTGTGTTAATCACTTCGATCTTTCTAGAAGATTATCTAGAACAGATGATGTAATGCATAATCGAGAGGCTTCTTGATTTGGTAGAATGTACTGGAATGCCGCATAAAGTATGAATAGCGTAACATTCGAGGAGGGAATTCAAACTGGCTTCATGTGGGTGCATTATACTGTATTACCTTTGCTGCGGACTGCCGGATTGTATATTCCTGTGAATTGACTTTTGGCTGCTGTGTAATCTACGTGATTTGAACTGTCGGAAATTGGACATTTACTGGGACTCTAAACAACCGAGCAGTGTTGGACTACCAAAATACAGAAAAGTGATTTGCGCACGTCGGCACGGACTGTGAAAGATTTGTGCACGTTAACACGGACTGTGAAGTATACACCGGTATAGCATTGAACAGTAAGACTATATTTCATATTTATTTTTTGTATTGACCTTACTTAATTTGTATTTGATTTTAGTATTGTAAATAAATATTTGATTGTTAATCCTGGACTTCACAAACCTTTTCTGTTACGTTTTTCTGTTATTGTAAAATTGACGTGACAACGTGAACATCCCTCAAATCGTGGTCTACACCACGAGATCTTCACTTTGACGCCTCCCTCGACACATTCGGGCCTCGGATGGTCCTTATCTACCCCCAAACACCTTCCTTCACACCCCAGAATGCCCACTTTGGCGACATATCCATGATATGACCCCAATTTCGAGCCTTCAACTGAGGAATGTGTTTTATTTTCCGCGCTAGTTCGTGTTGCACTCTGCACTGTTCTGTCGAACAGCATCAGCCACGTCGTGCATGTGTAGGTGCACGCGTACGTGACTAGCCGGTCCCATTGTCGCCATTGCGGGTATTTCTTATTCATTTTATGTCTATTTGTTTTTTATTTCCTGGCATAATCTGGTCGTCATAAGTCATAATAACATACAAGTCCTTCCCAAATATTTAGCTTGTTTTTCTTTCGCGCATAAACCTTGTGGAGATTCGGTCAATTGCCTCATCACTGTGACCACAGTGACATGTATTTGTGCGCTGTGACGTCATTTTCCATATCATCACAGTGATGATATATTTGATATCATCACTGCAGTGAAAATATCGCTTGTATTCGATTGATAATTTTCCCTATCTCATCACCAAGTATATAATAAATGAGGCTATTTTCAACCTTGACTTGTATGGGATGACTCGTGGTGTTATGGATAACGTGTCTGCTTCTGGAGAGAGCAACCCGGGTTCGAGTGCCGCTGGGACCCTTTCCCTTCTCCCGCTGTATGGCTATGACGAGGGTTCCCCACTTGCCAGTTATAATGGGCAAATACTAGGCAATATTGCCGGGGACCCTGTGCATTCCATTGATCCTTGGGAAGGGCAGATAAAGGCTATATATTCTCCCGGAAAGGGTCGGAGATTGCCGGAGATGACCGGACATTATATACCGGACATTGCCGAAGATGACCGAACATTATATTCCTGGAGATTGCAAAAGATTGTCGAACATTCCAGATGATTCTCACGAAAACCCGCGTATTTGAAGTTTCGGGACTATTTTCTCTTCGCGCAGGCTTCTCCTCGCGACCATTTCACCTCCGGACCGCATCAACGCGGAATAATACATCCCCAGAGGTCACCTCCGATCACGCGACGAAACTATAGTGACCTTGACCTCCACGTCAGCACCACGTGACCCCACAATATGCAACTTTTTAATATCAAAACGTTAAAAGATCACGTTTATATACTACTAGGCGGATGCGGCCATCTCGCGTTTTCGCATTTATATAATAGTAACGCGAAAACGCGAAATGCGAAAACACAATAAAAAAACCGACGCGAAAACGCGATGCGAAGACGCGAAAATGCCATGCGAAGACAAGAAAACATTTTCACGTTTTCGCGTCGGGTTTTCGCGTTTTCGCGTCGCGTTTTTGCGTTTTCGCGTTTTCGCATTTTAGCTTTTTTTTTTGCATTTTCGCGTTGTCGTATTTTCGCTGTTTCGCGTTGTTGCCTATATGAGGTCATACATATGGAAGCCGGATGCGAGGACGCTATAAATAGTGAGCACCACGAGTGAGCCGGTCATGCAAGATGCCTTGGCATAAATGTTGAAAATGGACACTCATACTGGAAATTGATTTGCTGCAAGATAAGGTATATTTAGATGCTCTTAACGTGTACATTGAACAAATAAAATTGAAGCATTAGTTGCGATCTTGGTAAAATGAATAATAAGGAATATACAGTAAAATACAGCAGAGGAAAAATCCAAGGAACAATGAAAACATTTACACAGAAAGTTAGGGGAGTTCTTCAGCGAATTGTATGTAACTAGACTGAAACCTGATGATGGTAGTATAATTTGCAATAGAAGCGAGGTTATGGAGATACAATGTCAGTATTATGAAAATTTATATAAGAAGAAAACAAACTCGTGTTCAGGGAATTTCCTGATATCTGTTTTCCCAACGCTTATATTATACTTTTATCTACAGCTACAACTATGTGTGACTAACTTTGTATAGTAATATCCCAAATGATATTTTTATATCTCATTTTCGTTGGGGATGCAAAATCCTTGAGAACAGTTTATTTTACCATGGTTATAAATATGGTTTGATATGTATCCTCACTCATTACCCATTGACTAGCGTAACAGTCCCAATGAACTATCATGGCAATTCATGCTGCTATATGAAACGCGAAAATGCGAAAACGCGAAAACCCGACAGTAGTATAGAAACAGCAAATTCGACCTCATTGACCTACTTTTGCGGAAATCACGTGGAGGTCACGTGGAGGTCAAGGCCACTGTAGTTCCGGCAAAGATCACGTGATGTATCAATGCGAAGTACTCGTAAGTGAGCATCCGACTGGATGGATGCGACGTGGAACTAACGTCATTCCGTGCATGCTCAGTAAGAAACGGACATGGGAATAGACGTGTTGGGGTCGAGGTGGGCCACTATTGGTCCAAATGGGTCGTGGGAGGTGTCAAAATGAAGCGCTTTTCCAGGGTAATCATGTCATGGGTGGGTGCTTGTAAAATTATGATTGGGTTTGAACATATAAAATCCGGAATCACGGACTTTACCCTAAAATAAGGGAAACCCTTATCAACCAGGTCTAAAGGGGCTAATATGGCTTCCCAGCGGATCGAAGCCTGCTGAGAGAGGCAGGGTGGGTTAGCGGGTGTATGAAAAATTAGGATTGGGTTTGAACATATAAAAAGCGGAACACGGACTTTACCCCTAAAATATAGAAAACCCCTATCAACCAGGTCTAGAGTGGCTAATATCGGTTCCCAGCGGATCGGGGCCTGCCGAGAGAGGCTGGGTGGCTTAGTGGGTGTATGTAAATTTAGGATTGGGTTTGAACATATAAAAAGCGGAACACCGACTTTACACCTAAACCATGGGGAATCATCCAGGGAAGTGGGTATAGTGGCATATGCAGGGATGCATGTAAAACTATGATTTGTCCCGAAAATATAAAAAGCGGAACACGGACTTTACACCTAAACCATGGGGAATCATGGATGTTTTGGGGTTCACTATTGGTCCGATTGGGGCGTGGAGGTGTCACCGTGAAGCATTCGTGAGGGAGCATCCAACTGGATGAGTGTGGGGTGGTAATATCGTCTATCTGCGCATGCGCAGTAGAAAAAGGACATTGGAATGGACGTTTTGGGCTCAAGATGAGCCAGTAGTGGGCATACTTGGTCGGGGAGATTGCACGTTTCTGGAATACGCTTGCTTTTATGGACAGTAACATAGTAACGCCCCCCCCCCCCCACGCCTAGCTTAACGCTTCAACGCCCTGGTGAAATAGCTCAGAAGCTCTGATTTTCTAGATATTCCATGGAATTGTCACTAATTCACCGAAATGCAGTGACGCCCGTCAACGCCCGTTGTTACGCCTTATAACGCATTATCTGTACGCCTTAACGCACGTCGCAACGCCTTAACGCCCGTTTCAACGCCTTAACGCTTTATCTTAACGCCTTAACGCCCTATCCTAACGCCCTAACGCGTATAGACCAGTCAATCAGCGGGCTGGGGAAGTAACCAATCAGTGCAGCCTTAAGAGCATTCACGGCGTACACACCGTGACATATAAAAGCATTTAACAAAATGTAGCACTATATATGACTCATTATGTCCATCATAATCAACGTTGGTCAGGACGGCCGAATCGTCAAAGGCGCCAGTCTTACGTGCTGGTCCACATATGTGGGACGTGGGTTCGAATCCCACTCCGGACACGCACCTTTTGCGTTATTCTTCGCCATGTTTGGGGTAGAGATGGCCCATCCGTGGTCCGAATGGATCGTGTAGGGTGTCAAATTGAAGCTCTCGTGGTGAAGACCACGAATTGAGAGATGTCCACGTCATCTGTGACGTCACTGGAGCAGTGCCAAAGTGGGCATTTTGGGGTTGTGAAGGAAGGTGTCTGGGGTAGAGACGAACCATCCGTGGTCCAAATGGCCCGTGAGGTGTGCCCAACGATGGTGGTGGTGGTGTATATACACACACGCACACACATACACACACAAACACACACACACACCTGGTGCCCCCTGTATTCTGTAATATAACAGCAAATTCGCCCCTATTGACCTTTGACCTCTGAGTGCAACACCCGGGTCCTCTGTGACGTCACTTCCGGTTCCGGTCACGTGACCGGAAGTGACTTTTGCATGCGCACAATACCGGATATTAATAATGGTGCGCAGGGGGCAAAGGTCACTTCCGGTCACGTGACCGTTTGTTGTTATATTACTACTCCCGACGCGAAATTCGCATCTCGTGTTCGCAATTTCACGTCGGATTTTCGTGTTTTCGCATTTGGCGGCTGGGGCTGTGGATCCTGGGCACACCTAGTAGTTCACCGCGCTGCGCGCGGCTCAATTGCCTGTACCGGTGGTAACCTATTTTATCAAGCAGGTTACCACCTGTAAATAAATGGTAACTTATAAACAGGTTACCATGTCTAGGCCTTAATTTATATCCTGACTAAACACGAGATTGTTTCTCATCGTTCTGGTTTGTTGGTACAATAATTCATTTTTCACGTGTTTCAGTTCTTCATAAACATGATTTAGCTTACTCTCCCGTCGGTCGATTGCAGTAAAAATACCATGATGCAATCCAACTTGCAGGGGAATAGGCCGCAGCTATGTCGATGGAAGGAATTGACCAGGCTGAAGAGCCATTAGAATACTTGATAGGCTGAAGAGCCATTATAATGCTTGGTGGGCTGAAGAGTCATTAGAATACTTGGTGGGCTGAATTAAGAGCCATTAGAATACTTGGTAGGCTGCATAGCCATTAGAATACTTGGTAGGCTGACGAGTCATTAGAATACTTGATAGCCTGAAGAGCCAGTAGAATACTTGGTGGGCTGAAAAACCAGTAGAATACTTGGTGGAATGAAGAGCCATTATAATACTTGGTAGGCTGCAGAGCCATTAGAATACTTGGTAGGCTGAAGAGACATTAGAATACTGGTTGACTGAAGAACCATTAGAATACTTGATAGGCTGAAGAGCCAGTAGAATACATGGTGGGCTGAAGAGCCAGTAGAATACTTGGTGGTCTGAAGAGCCATTAGAATACTTTTTTTTTTTTTTTTTAATATATTTTTTATTCAGGTATGACAATATCGTATTACATGTACACCATTTTACATAATTTCATAGGACAAGATTCTCGATAACGGAAGGTATATTTGGTAGAAAGGGTTTCCACACCTGTTTTCTTTCTAAAGACAAACAAAGAGGAGCAAATTAGTTATAAGTATTTGTGAGTACACAACAAAGTAGATAATATAGAAAAAGATAAATTTTCATCGTAGCAGTAATAACCATCTAGACCACCTGTCACGGAAGGCATCGTATTTACACTCTATAAAGTAGCTAACCTTTTCAGTTTCGTAATATTTAGCTAAAAGTTTCTTCATGGTATTTATATTTGGCATCACTTTTTTAAGTTTACTCTGATATACATATCGTTTTGCTAACAGCAAAATTGTGTTGAATACATTGTCGTTATACAAACTTCCGAATATAATCAGTTTGCAGGTTACATTCACAATTCTAATACTTTCTACGTATTCAGAGATCCAAAGGAAAAAGTTATGCCAAAAATCTTTCACCACAGGACAAGCAAAAAATAGATGACCAAGTGTTTCCCTTTCCTTTCCGCAGAAATCACACAGATCAGAATCTTTTATCTGTACTTTATGCAGAAAGGAATTGGTAGCTAAAATTCTGTTGGTCAGACGATATTGAAACCATCTCAGACTTGCGTCGTTTATACATTTGAATGGCAAGGTGTGTATTTTATCCCATTCTTGGTCGTCGATACTTAAAACAGACTCCCATTTCTTTCGCTGGTTGGTTTTCTATATTTCGATGTAACCAGTATTCCATAGAAAGGTTTCGTCCCTTTATCATATTTCGTTAAAACTTCAATAAAGAAAGGTCTTATAGGGTAGGGCAGTTTCGTGTAGACAGGCCCAAAAGATTCTAAGAACAATTTTACCGCATTCTTTATTCCAGAATACTGCAAGAAATTTATTTTTACCTCCGTCGATCAGACGGAGGTCTAGGAGCGCAACGTGAAATCTCCCGCCAAATAATTGTCATATGGGGAACCCACGACTCATAGTATTTCCAATAGGGATCGTCATGGTTCCCGACGAAATCTTGAATCTTTCTTTGGACACAAATGAATGCTTACGTCACAAAAGCGCTTCCACCGGGTCTCTTTATTCGAGGGTACTAAATTCGCGCGTGTACTTATAGGTCCGTGTATTGCTTCGCGCTGGTACAGTAAATTTTCACGAAAGAAAAACTCGCATTCCAGATAGTATAATTGGAAACTTCCTCGAGAATCTCTGAATCGGCAAAAAGATAAAGGACGAGTGTCATTCACCAGGATGCGAGTCGGAAGTGAGAAGTCAAATTCAAAGTCAGAGGTCAAAACATTTGCGTACACGTCGCCATCCATAAGATGGCTTGCGAATCGTGTGTCTCCATTATCGCGGAGCGATATGTTCGGCCTTCATCCGGCGGAGAACAGACTCGAAAACTCTAGTAAATTACAGGTGTTCATACATACCTCGGAACAGATATTGCCTGGGCTTACAAAATATATATGTATGAATGACTTTCGTATCATCCAAGAGGTGTGGTAGATCTGTAATTTTGAACAAGTAGATCATCACATGATTCGAAAATGGCAGGTTACGTTGGGGTTACGTCGGTAGACTTTAGCGGATTGGCTGACGGAGTCACGTGGTATTGATTTCTGGAAATTCCCTCTAGCAGTTGCCGAAAGTCGTCTGAAATGGATACACACGATCCCAGGGTCAGTCTTACCGCGTATAGATGACCGAAATGGTTACAGGTTGCGGTCAAAAACTTAAAACTCCTAAGAACTCTCTCGGCTTTTTCTTTTCTTTTTTTTTAGTTGGGGGGTGAGGGTTGGGGAGATAGCAACTGAACAAATATATCTTCCCATGCTTCAATCGTTATCTGTGAATCCGATCAACAACCTAGCCGGATAATCTGTCAAAAATTATCCGTCGTCTAGGTAAGGTTGAAGGGTCATCGGAAGCTCGAACTGTGATACAGGCAAAAACTGTTGTTGTTGTAGTCTGGAAAAATAACTCTGCCTCACGAGGCGCTCTCTCGGCTTTTTCTTTTCCTTTTGTTTGAAGATGAGGGGGGGGGGGGGAGATAGCGACTGGAAATATATATCTTCCCATGATACTTCAATCGTGCGCTCATGAATTCCACGGAAAAGCGGACATTGCTAAACAGCCCTTTTTCGCATAAAATTCACTCCACATTCTGTCGTAGACCCTATATTAGCATGCTGTTTGTTCTATTCGCTTCCTATGATCCCCGGGAACAAGTCAATAATAGAGAAGATTTGTTTTAATAGCGAGATATTTTTCCCGCAATTTTTTAACATGAAGAACTCGGGAAATTCTAAATTGTCAAAGAAGAAAAATTGCACTTTACTGAAAACTATACTATTTTGAAACATCTGCAGAAAAGATATGCATGTGGCGGGAGCTGTATACCTTAGTAAAAATAAGAGGTCAGAGTTTAATTTTCTAAGTAGAAGAGATAAATTCACTCTAGGAATATTTTTTTGAAGAAAATGTGTAATTAATAAAGCACTTTTACCGATAAGATTTAAAAAGCGCACTCGTGATTCCATCACGATTTTTTGTCGATTCCGTCACGGACTAGATTTAACCCCTGGGATGATCCAGTCGCGTTTTTCTCACGATGAAAAAAATCTTATCATCCTTGGGTACTGTGTGTTAGTAAGAGATGTCATATAAGAATAGTCAGATTGAAACAGAGCAGCAAAAAAATAGACAAGCAACACTAGTCAAGAGTCATGTCCGTTTCAGGTGATTCCGTCACGAACATTTCGAAGCATGATTTACTGAAAATACTGGATCATCTGTAGATTTTTCATGGATCCGTAAACAGATGTCATATAGAATAGCAAACTAAACTTGAAACTACATGGGTATGACCACGGAACTTCCGAGTACATGACTTTGAATAAAGAAAAAATCTTCCCAACGGTGATTCCGTCACGGTGGAATTCATGATCTGTGAATCCGATCAACAACCTAGCCGGACAATCTGTCAAAAATTATCCGTCGTCTGGGTAAGGTTGAAGGGTAATCGGAAGCTCGGACTGTGATACAGGCAAAAACTGTTGTTGTTGTAGTCTAGAAAAATAACTGGCATCCACTCTATGGAGAAGGGCCTCGTGAGGCACAAAGTGCAATTTTTTGTTGTTGTTTATCTGCAAATCCGCTCAACTCGATGGGTATCTTTCACTTGTTCTCACAGTTGCCTGGCCTGTGTGATATTGGGTGGTCGAAGTCTACGTATAGTTTTTTTCAATAAATTATGGAAACTAATATAAACATATATTTTTTTAAATAGATTTTTTTTATAAGTGTATTTCTCTTTCATCTTTGGCTCAATTAAAGTCATTCTCTAAAATGTGAAGCCGAGTTAATACAGTTTTTAATTATCTACCAAACCCTGTCCTCTATGACATAGAATAAAAGAGAAGTTGGGAATAGAACCGCTCAACACAGTCATTTCTAAACATCAAGTTGTACATAAGTATTTTTACTTACTCTGTACAAGCTGAGGGCATTTTTGTGGCTTTTGAAAAGTCTGTCCATATTTAACTAAGCGACGTCCAAGCGAGCTAATGTACGCGCGTTATATTCATATCAAGTATGGTGCGGCTTGTGTTCAATGAGGCTTGGAATGTTTATACAATTAATTTTCTTCTCACTGTTACACAATAAATATTTGCTGCGTGGAATCCAGTCATTTGTTCCATAGGGGCAATATTCTCATCAGCCATCACCATTCAATGTGAATGTGATACATGTACAAGTCCATGGTCATTGATACAGTAAGGTGAAGGCGAAGGTGACCTGTAACACCAGTATACAAAATTATACCGAGCGCATTGAATCCTCATCATATGATGTTGAGACAGATCGGTAAAATCAGGTGTGTCGGTAAAATCAGGTGTGTTTTGAAGAGCATTCTCTCATCAATGATGATGCTATACTGTACACATACAAAATATGAAGTGTTGCTGTGTTGGGCCTATAGCACAAAATCACAAGCAAGTTGGTACAACTACATGTAGGCACACAGGGTCTCATTTCTGTCGCTAACGTGTTGATTTGGGTGAGGGGATCCTCTCATGGGGAGGTGTGGGTGGGATGGGGCCTAATGTCTCCAGCACTTTTCCAGGTTTTCCATCAATATACTCTATTCCATACCCCAATATTTCAAGCACGTCAAATCAAACAAAAATTATTTGCTGGGAATGTGACTTTCACATCCCTGTCTGGACATGCTAGTGAGGAACCCTCAATCCCAGATTAATTACCATTGATGAAGCTAATGTCCAACAAATGCAAAATTGAGCTTGGCATCCGGCCGTATGTTATTCAGTGATGTATTACGCTACGGACCCTGTTGCCTCGACGGAGGTCTTTGCGCTCATCCAGCGCTTGTTATTTCATATATTTGTTCTAACTCTTCCAGTGTATAGAATATACCATTTTGATCGAAAATGTCATGTACGAAATGTATACCCCTTTGATACCACTTTTTATAGAAAACTGGTTTATAACCAACCTTTATGTCATCATTAAACCATATCGACTGCGACATAGCGTGTTCAATGCTAGTTATTTTAAGTTTCTTCATACACTCACCCCAAGCCAAAAAGACATCTTTCCAAAAATCATTACCAATTGATTTACTTAACTTTGCTATTTGTTGGGGGCCACAATCTTCCAAGCAGTATGGAATATTTAGATTATAATACAGAATGTGTTTACTGGGAGACGGGTGTTGAACCATTCTACGAGAACAGGAGATTTTAACAGATTTTACAAATTCATCCAAATCAACCATTTTCACTCCTCCCTTGTCATATCCTTGTGAAAGTTGTATTCTTTTCACTCTATCATTTCCACCCCAGATGAATTTGTACAATATTTTTTTAATGGTTTTAAGAGTTTTCTGGGGTGGATCTGGTAGAGTAAAAAGCAAATGATTCAGTTTTGGAATCGCTAATGTTTTCACTATAGTTACTTTACCTAAAGTTGTTAGTGATCTTTTTGACCAGTTTCCTAATAAATTTTGAATTTCTTTAATTTTTTTCAGTATAATTAATCTCCACCATATCTTTCATCCCCAAAGTGAATGTGACCCCCAGCAATTTGAAGTTGTCCTGTGACCAGTCTAAATTGTAGGCTAGAGAAGATTTATCAGGTGGGTTTTTTTACGTCCTAGACAGAAAATTTCCGTTTTATCCCTATTAACCTTTAGACCCGACAGTCTACCGTACCATTCAAGTGTTTCCAAACACGATCTGAGAGAGGCATCGGATCCATCCAAGAAAAGAGTTGTATCATCGGCAAATTGAGAAATTTTATACTCTACATTTCCAATTTGTATTCCTTTGATATTTTCGTTCTCTGCGCATATAATGAACAAATAAGGTGAGAGAGGGTCTCCCTGCTTGCACCCACGTCCTATGTGAAAGGTGTCTGAAAGGAATCCGGATTGCTGCACAGAAGAAAATATATTGTTGTAAAAGGTATCTACCCATCGACAGATGGAAGGCCCAAATTTGAAAAGCTTTAGTGTTTGTTTAAGAAACTTCCAAGATATGGTATCAAACGCCTTTTCAAAGTCGATTAATAGTAAACAGCCCGGAATTTGGGTGGTATTCATAAAATCTATAATATCGAACGTTAACCGTATATTGTCACCGATAAACCGGCCTTTTATGAACCCACTTTGGTCTTCATCTACAATCTTATTCAAATACTTTTTAATTCTTTCCGCTATGCAGGCTGAAGCAAGCTTATACTGTACGTTAAGAAGTGTAATCGGCCTCCAATTCTTCAAAAATTGTCTGGATGTGTCTCCCTTTGGGAGGCAGGTTATCAACCCCTGTCGTTGAGTATTAGACAACTCTTGTTTCTCAAATCCATAATTTATAGTGGCTATACAAGAAAGAATCCAATGTCCCTCCAGAAAAACTTAAAGAATTCAGAAGTGAAACCATCGGCACCAGGACTTTTGTTATTTTTAGTTCTTTTTAAGGCTGAAAGGATTTCAGTGGGCGTAATTGGACCTTCTATAGATTTCGCTTCTAAATCAGACAGTACTTTTATTGTGTTAAAATCCAGACTCTCGAAATCGCAATCTTCTGTCAGTTGTGCCTGGTAGAGTTTGTTATAGAACCTTTTCACCTCTTCTAAAATTTCCTTTTGGTCCGTAATAATACGACCGTCAGTCTCGATTCTAGGGATAGCCTTGTTTATAAAATTTCGTTTTTCAAGCGCACAAAAATATTTAGTTGGTTTTTCCCCATTTAGAAGCCATCTAGCACGTGATCTAACCATTACCCCTTCCATTCTCTCCCTTCTAATGTTTTCTAGTTCCTGCTTAAGATTATCTATTTCTTTCAATATATTTCCATCTGCCGTGTCATGTAGTCTGTTTTCTAAGGATTCTATATCTGTGTTCAAATCATTTTCTAATTTCGATCTTTCCCTCTTCCTTCTCGAAGAAAACTGTATCGTTTCCCCCCTAATTTCTAAGAGAATCATTTCGAAAAACAATTGTTCATTAATGCCGAGATCCAAGGACTTGTAGTCAACGTCCTCCAATGTGGTTTGTTCAACTTCATTATTTGCATATTGTTTAATAACTTTTAAAATAGCGTTTTTTACCGTTTTTATAAACTCTTTGTCCTTTAACAGAGAATTATTAAACTTCCATAGTCCTCTGCCTCTCTCAAAATCAGTGAATTTACATTCTAGAATTACCATTGAGTGGTCTGACCGATAACCAGGTTTATATAAAATATCACTTAAATATGACAAAAACTCTTGATTTGCCAAGAAAATATCAAGTCTGGCTTGTTTCAATGGAGATTTCTGTCGACACGAGTAAACTCTAGTATCGCCGTATAAAACACGAAACAGATCTACTGCATCTTCAGAATCAATAATATTTAGTACATTATTTCTAGCATTAGGGTGGTTAATATTTTTGTAATTTTGAGTATCAATATCTGGCTTAAGAACAAGGTTCCAATCGCCGCAATACTTAGAATACTTGATAGGCTGAAGAGCCAGTAGAATACTTCGTGGGTTGAAGAGCCAGTAGAATACTTGGTGGTCTGAAGAGCCATTAGAATACTTGATAGGCTGAAGAGCTCGTAGAATATTTGGTGGGCTGAAGAGCCATTACAAAACTTGATAGGCTGAAAAGCCAGTAGAATACTTGGTGGGCTGAAGAGCCATTAGAATAATCGGTTGGCTAAAGATCCTGTTAACTCTAAGTGGCCTGGGGGGGGGGGGGGCATCACACTTTATGCGCTATCTCCGGAACGACAAAAAATGGAGAGCTGAAACTCCGTGACTTTATAGTTTATCATATTGGGGTCATTTTGAGCCTATTCGCAATACCTCCCCGAGCAGAAGATCATGCGAATATTCAAAATGGCGGCCACGTGGGGTCACAGAAAAGTAATGTTTTTGTCATATTTCTTCAAAATTTCTGCTTTTCCGCGATTAAAAGTGAGCAAAAACTATTTTATTTCGCATCACATTAATATTTACTAATTTATCGTGCAGTTTTGGCGGAGAAATTGCATAAATAAAAAATTCGAAAAATCTGACTGAAAAATCGACCAAAAAATGCCGTTTTTGAAAATGACGTCACTGTGACGTCATCAAAGTGGCCATCTTGGATTTTTTTTTACATTTTCTGGTAGAGCTTGACCCAAGGGTATGGGGTGGTAAGTTTCAGCCCCTAGCTCAAGGGGTAAGAAAAATGCCTCCACCCCCAGGCCAGGATACGTCCCAAAAAGCCCAGGCCAGATAGGGTTAACGTTATGAGTTGTATAGAAACTAATTACTTCCTTCTAAACTTAACGGATCAGCTCACACAGTTATAATTAGCTACTGAATCTATATACACACAAATAAACAACTTGTTGCCATCGGCTTTTAACAAAGCCATTATATATAATAGATATACTGCTAAGCCGACTTGAAATTAGACAGCGTTGCGGTTCGGAGGCCTACTATGGATTACATTTATAGAATTGTGTAGGCTACGATTTTTAAATTTAATTTCAGTGAACCTTTGTACCTGTAAACAACAGCGACGAACGAGACATTCGGTGACCTTAAAGAGGATGGACCTACGGGTATGTATTCAAGTTTACCAAAAATTGAACAAAGCAAAACTATTTTATATAAAGGTATATAACACAATGTTCCAATGATACCTTCACACCTTCACAGTATAATGGTTTAGGACATTGTGGGTTTTAGCGAGTTTTTAGCACTCGGGAGGTGAGGTTGTATGCTCAACTTCCGAGAATTACTCCGGGTGTGTTCTATAATAAGCGAAAAAAATACTTTCATGCGCAATATCTATTTTTTGGCAGCTAAAACTAGCTAGAATGTGTCATGTCCTTTATTCTGTGAATAAATATTGCATAGATATTTGTTTCATGTACTACATATTTGCGGGGATTTTAAAATGACCACAAAAAAAATGGATCTGCAAAAATTCCAAAATAAAGCTATTCACAATCTTGTTTGTGGAATGGTCAGAATTTGTTCCAATAGCCTTTTTTTATATAAAATGCATACGTTATATTTACAGTCTTATAAGTTCCGAAGACATTACAAGCTCTGAAAATATTCCTCGGGAAATCTCAATTGTACAAATTGCCTGAATAACATATTCTGTACCGGTCCTTTAAACTCCAATTACTGTATCTCTGCAGCCTCTGTTTGGGGTATTAACAACATTTTACTTGAATTCTGAGCACTTCTTCCTCATGAAAATGACCAAATGACCCTACACCATTTGGGATCCCCCATATAAACACATCACTTGTAGTATTATATATCGCGCCACACCTATGCGACCGGTTGTGTCGACCCATTCTACTGTAGGGTGCAAGCCTGGCCCATGGAATCTCAGGTAGTGAAAACCCAAGGTTTCTCGCCCCACCCTATCCCGCGCCACACCTATGCGACCCGCTGTGCAGTGAGTAAAACGGAGGAGGAGTAGGACACGCCACGGATTATACTAGGTAGATATATATAGACGATGCATACTACATGCATGTGTATACCATCATAGTTAATTTTATCCTGTCGAAATTCCCCTTGTATATTAAGCTATTATATAGATAATGTGGGTGGGTCATGCATTAATGATAACGCTCAAATGATTCTTTACTGCTCTCCAATGCTCCGATCTTCTCACAACGCCTTTCAGCTGAACAAAGCGCAGCTATCAGTTACACACTCCGATGTGAACAAGTAGTATTTCAAGTCCGACTAGTATAGACCGGTTAGCTCTAATATCTTTTAACAGGGGGATCTGGAAGATTAGCTCAACGCGAATTTGACCTCGCCCCACTGACATAGCGTGATTGAGTTAGGTATTGTCTTTTTTTTCCTCACGAAACTCGACCATCTGATTTATCAGGGGACTTCCCCTACACTGTTATAAATTACCGTTATTTCACGGTAAATGTATGTTGGAAGGTTTACAGTACATTTAACCGTAAACACATTAATCTGTACATTGAACTGTGATATTTCAGTTGACATCAACTGGAATGGGTAAACTTCGCACACAAGTAACATAAAATTCCAGTTTCTTCTGAAAAGGAGGTTGATATCTTTGCACACGAAACGCTTTTTTGCAGGAAACATCCGACATCTGCGTTGTACGATACAACATTCAGAGCATTATCAGAACACGCACTGGGACGAACGCAGCGGCTAACTTAAATTTTTGGTCTGTAATACGGTTTGGGTTTGGTTTTATCTGACTTGCAGTTGTGTCCCACTATTCGTGTAATAATTCCACAGATTCCTACGCGATTATGTAAACACGAAGAGCTGAAATACGCGAAAGAGCAATGGCCATTTCAGCCTTCCTGTGACCTACGTTGCCGCCGAACCGATAATTGTATACAAGGGTGCCAGTTTGAAGGACATGAAGGATGTTTAAAAAACGGTGATTGTACATTACATGCAGCCTAATTTACAGTTGAATGCCTGTAAATAAACAGTAATTATAAATTACGGTGCAACATTTTACAGTTAAAAGCCTGTTAAAAAGCGGTAATTGTAAAATACGGTGCGACATAATTTTACAGTTGAATGTACTGGCACCTTTTCTGCCAGTACTTTTAACTGTGAATTTACGGCGTGATATATAACAGTGTACGAATGCTCAAACATAGAGCGATTCTTTGAGCGATTATTTCATTATTTCCATATGGCGCATTTATATTGGTAGATACAAAATACAAGCGTCTAGTCCGTCATTCAATATTCAGCCGTCGTCCATTCAAGAATTTCCGCGTCCATAATCCAAAGTTCTAATTCATATAATAAGATTAGCATCAAAACAAAAGGATAAATCATAAAACTAGGCTAATTCGTATCGCCGATCAGTATTCTTAATTCATATAATATACGTTGTAAAGTCGTTTTCTAGAGTATGATGCATCTTTGTCACGGTTTGATTGTGACTGTTCAGATGAACAGTGTGAGAATGTAACAGCAAATGATTCGACCAGTGTACTGATATAGAATTTGTATGACATTGATTCCCCCGCCTACAATGCAAAGAATATTATTTGCTTAATTCAACTTCCATAGCTACGATGGTGGGTATCAGATGCACCGGTCCACTGATGTTGTCCAATCAGAGGCCGCCATTTGGTGTTGCATCTGTCTTTGGTCATCGCCGCTCTTGTCCGTTTAAGCTTTTTCGGACAGTTCAGGATATTGTAACGGCGATATATCCTGGAACAGGTGTTTACACATTTTGATCGCATTGTTCAGGGGCTCAGTGGGTAGTAGCCCCATTTCCTCTTCCAAAATGATGCCTGGTATTGATTTACCTATGCATGGGGTCGCTTTTCCTTTCAAGCGGCGGCAGCTGTCAATGCTGTTCATCGATCGCCATAAATGTTTGTCTCATGTGGGGGATCATTTGGATGAACGTTTGTAGTAAGTTTTCCTGTCCGGCGTCCTTGGCCGTGGCCCTTGATGGAAGTGACGGCATCACCGGGCGTGATGTCATGGTCGGAGGTGACGTCATTGCAGGTATGTTCGCTTTGATGGTGCCACCTGAACCCTATTCGGAGATCTTGGAATTCGGATCTCTGGAGTTCTTTAACACCAGAATCATATCGAACTACTACTGTTAGCTTGACCGAAAAGAAACAACTACCCGTTTATATTGTTGTTGTAAAATTCCACGAGCTTGCATTGCAATGAAATCTGGAAAATTTCGCCGTATTAATTATCAGTAAAACAAATCCAATATAAATTCATATGATTTTTTTATTTACGTTTTTATTTACTCATAAACCCCCATATTTTCCCATATGAGAGAAACATGATATATGCTTATAGGCAAAAGTCCGTCGAAATTTTCATCTTTCCCATTATGCCTGCCGAACGAAAGTAGTAAGGCAATGCCAACCTCCAAGGCGAATACATTACCTCTCCTCTGTCATCTGCTGTAGTATCCTCTGCACTGAAACATCGGAGACTATCGGTTTGACCGGAGATACATCTTCATAAATTCGAAAGAGAGAGAGAAAATTAAGGTTTAACGTCGAGTTCAGAAGGCTGGATACGAGAGTAGTAGTATAAGGCTAAATTGACCATTATTCTCCTATTTAGGCGGAGATAACTCTTGCTTGTGGAGGTCACGTGACCGGAACCGGAAGTGCCCTTTGACCCCCGCGCAAGCGCACAGTACCGGATACTAATGGTGCGCAGGGGTCAAAGGGCATTTCTGTTTCCTGTCCCATGAACGCCACGTGACCTCCACAAGCAAGAGTTATGTCCTCCTAAATAGAATACTGGTCAATTTCACCTGTCACGTGCGCGGAACCTTGCTCTCAAAAGTCAAGGGGTATCAATTTGCTCTCAAAGTTCAAGGGGTATCAATTTGCTCTCAAAGGTCAAGGGGTATCAGTTTGCGCTCAAACGTCAAGGGGTTTCAATTTGCTCGCAAAGGTCAAGGGGTATCGATTTGCTCTCAAAGGTCAAGGGTATCAATTTGCTCTCAAAAGGTTAGGGGCATCAATTTGCTCTCAAAGGTCAAGGGGTATCAATTTGCTCTCAAGGACGTCACATATGCAAATTTTCCCAAAAACCGCATTGACACGAAACCCCCCCCCCGAAAAAAAATACATGAATACATGGAAAGTAAGACTTATAGTACGGTAATAAACATAATCTATAGGTGTTGTACGATGTTATTATTACGAGTTTATGATCAGTGCGACCACAGGGTCGAGTGTGTCGTGTCCATTGTCTCCGACAATTGTAAACAAACAAAAATGGCAGCCGCACAACGTTCGTCCTACGTTAATCCAAGATGACCGACAGAGCGTTAGTTTTATATAATTTTGCATGGTACAAACGCTCGCAAGAGGTTAAAAGCATCCGTGCAGGTCCGTTTGTGTCCTGTTGGTGGCTGAAAAATGGCGTTCAGTGACAAATTTCCGGATGTTCCGAGAATTAAGATCGTAGCGCCATCTATACACTCTGGACGCAAGGACGACAACTCTGACTAGGTTAAACCTCTGTGGGCCAAATTACGGGAGATCTCCCGTGATTGGAACATTTGCACATTAACCCTACCTGGCCTGGGGGGGGGTGGGAGTGGGGGGCTCTACCAAACTTTCTGCGCAATCTCCAGAACGACAAAAAATGGAGAGCTGAAACTCCTTGACTTTATAGGTTATGATATTGTAGTCATTTTGAGCCTATTTGCATAACCCCCCGAGCAGAGGATCATAATACAAGCGTCCAGTCCGTCATTCACAACTCATAGGCAAATTCAAGATGGCGGCCACGTGGGGTACCAGAAAAATGATGTTTTTGTCGTGTTTCTTCAAAATATCTGCTTTTTCGCAATGAAAAGTGGGGAAAAACTATTTTATTCCACATCACATTAATATTTACTAATTTATCACGCAGGTTTTGCGGAGAAATTGCATAAATAAAAAATTCGGAAAATCCGACCGAAAAATCGACCAAAATATGTCGTTTTTGAATATGACGTCATCAAAGCGGGCATCTTGGATTTTTTTACATTTTCTGGTAGAGCTTGGAATACGCTTGCTTTTGTGGACAGTAACACAGTAACGCCCGCCAACACATAGCTTAACGCTTCAACGCCCTGGTGAATTAGCCCTGAAGCTCTGATTTTCTAGATATTCCATGGAATTGTCACTAACTCATCGAAATGCGATGACGCCCGTCAACGCCGTCGTTACGCATTAACGCCCGTCTCAACGCCTTAACGCCCGCCTCAACGCCTTAACGCCCTATCTTTACGCCTTAACACCCTAGCATAACGCCTTGACGCCATGATCTTAACGCCTTATCGTAACGCCCGCCAACGCCTTGACGCCATGATGCAGACAGATGAGAGAAAGAAAGATCAACTCGTTCACAAGTTTTCATATAGTTTATTCTCCCCATTGTTACATCATACCCAAACTGGGGGAGCTGCGTTGGATATGCTTACAATTCAAGTACTCTTGTCCAACCAGAGGCCGCCATTTGGCGCTTCATCTGTCATATTCGTTCTTGCCCGTTAGATGTATTCTGGGCTGCTCTTGTCCAATCAGAAGTCGCCAATTCAGAAAGTTCAATCTTCGGCCATGTTCGCTATGACCCGTTTGTTCTAGTCGTTGTCTGGCAGGCCATTGAGGCAACATATCCTCAAACAGCTGTTTGCGCATTTTGATCGCATTTTCCAGGGCCTCGGTGGTTGGTAGCGCCATATCCTCGTGCAAGTGACTCTTAGTCTTCATGATGGACCTGTGCGTGGGGTCGACTTTCATTTCAAACGGTAGCAAACTATAGGATGCACTCCACACTTGCCACGGTTTCGCAAAAATTGGCCCTTCCCTAATTTCATAATAAGGACGGTAGCCTGTTTTTGACAGCATGGTCATTCTTCTTCCCTTTCTACTAACTGATATCTATAGTATCACCCTGCTGGTCGTAACCATTTTTGCAAACGAGGATATAACAATTGCTTGCTAATCGCACCTACGCGCCTCTACAGAGTTAATCGTGTCGGGAATTGAATATATGACAGGCCATAATCCTCACTTTTTCGAGGAGCGAAAATGCTGATTCCAAAAAACGACTAGGTCGGCTTCCTGTTTTTTCTCCATTTCAAAATGTCCGTTGGACGGGAAACACTCTAACATGCATAAAAAGAAAATCATTTCGTACGTTTTGTCTGGGATGTGAGTCGAATTTAACATATTTTTATATATTTTATGGAGTTTTTAAGAAAAGTTGAATAAGGGTTAAGGAGGATTGCACGTTTTTCCCTTCAATTTCTCACTTGTCCATGAAATAATGGCATGAGAGTGCCCATTCAGAAATATATACTTTTACAGGGGTTTTGTTAAAGATTTTACATCTATTGAAGGCCGAGGACCCGAACCCATGCATGTTTTTAGCCGCACATCATTTAGGTGTGGAATGCATCCTTAAAATAGGCTCCACTGCGCGGTTATAATACACGAGTAGACCAAATATTGTATGTTCTCCTACACTACACACGTTGAAAGCGCTTATTCGGACCTATTATTGACTTTATATGGAAAGGAATCGTAAAGTTCATTTATGATAGTCAGAAATGTTTCGATTTTATGCATACTACATGGTATGATAGCATTGGCCTTGCATATATGATATTTAGACCTATACAGGATTACCTCCCCTTGTTTGGCATACATGTTACGATTAGGTACCTGTATGTCCCAATATTGTCAATGTAAATGTCAAAGTGATTAATTTTCAATGCGGATCACACTAACACCCTGATCTAAAGTGAATGAGAGCGTATTATTCTGATTTTGTCTCTTTTATCTCGAAGTTTGTAATCCCACTCCCACTTATTGACAATTTGGTTCGAATTTCAGCTATTTTTGCGTTTATTTTGCTCATCATGCCTCATTCGAAAGCTGGTCAACACTCCCGATCTTTGTGCATGGGTTTGATTGTTACGGTCAAAGCATAATGCTATGAAATTCTTATTGAGCTCGTAAACCCGTGATTTTGCAGCAAAAGTCACAAAAACAAAGATGGGGTAGGGGGAAAGTGTTTGACGGAATATCGCATAAAACTGCATACTACCAGTAAGTGTCGCATACCAAGAAACTCGCAAACATTCCCAGATTGGCATAGCCTTGAGAACAGAAATTCTGAGAAAACACCCTATCCTTAAGGGAGCACTCCACACTTGCCATGGTTTCGCACAAAGTGGCCCCTCCCTAATTTCATAATAAGGACGGTCGCCTGTTTTTGACAGCATGGTAATTCTTCTTCCCTTTCTACTAACTGATATCTATAGTATCACCCTGCTGGACGTAACCATTTTTTCCAAACGAGGATGTAACAATTGCTTGCTGATCGCACCTACGCGCCTCTACAGAGTTAATCGTGTCGGGAATTGAATATATGGCAGGCCAAGATTCTCACGTTTTCGAGGAGCGAAAATGATGATTCCTTTATGGCGAGAAAATTTTACAAAAAACGACTAGGTCGACCCCCTGTTTTTTTCTCCATTTTAAAATGTCCGTTGGGCGGACACCCGAACCCATGCCTGTTTTTAGCCGCACATCATTTGGGTGTGGAATGCACCCATACCGTTCATAGATGGCCATGGCTGTTCTCCTGATGCAGGGGCGCATTTTGATGTACGCCTGATGTAAGTTATCTTGTCCGGCATCTTCGATTGCCGCAGCATGTATTAATAGCTTCATGCAAAATTCGACCCCAGAAGGTAGGTTCTGTCGCACTTCCCTGGGATGTAGACTATCTGAGGTCAAGCTCTTCGTATCAGTAGAAAGACTCTCAGCAGTCTCTGTTTCGTGTATGGTGGCCGATAAGGGACATCGCTGCATTGTTTCAGGTATGTGGTTTGGTAACACGAAGGCAGGATGCGAAGCGCGAAGTCCAAACACGAAGGCAGGATGCGAAGCGCGAAGTCCAAACACGAAGGCAGGATGCGAAGCGCGAAGTCGTGTTTGGACTTCGCGCTTCGCATCCTGCCTTCGCGCTTCGCATCCTGCCTTCGCACTTCGCATCCTGCCTTCGTGTTTGGACTTCGCGCTTCGCATCCTGCCTTCGCGCTTCGCATCCTGCCTTCGTGTTACCAAACCACATACCTAGCGATGTCCCTTATCGGCCACCATAGTTTCGGTATCAGTCGGTGGACCCTCGGCAGTCTCTGTCTCAGCATTCGCCTCAGTGGACTCCTTCGAGTCAATTCTTCTGGTGTCGCATCATATCGTAATGTTTGGTGAACGTGCGTTCGCACTCAGAGCATGTATAACTCATGTTGATGGTTGAACTTCGACTGTGCGCGTTTTTGGAATACGCTTGCTCTTATAGACAGTAACATCCGCCAACGCCCAGCTTAACGCTTCAACGCCCTGGTGAAATAGCTCAGAAGCTCTGATTTTCTAGATATTCCATGGAATTGTCACTAATCCATCGACATGCAGTGACGCCCGTCAACGCCCGTTGTTACGCCTTAGCGCCCTATCAGTACGCCTTAACGCCCGTCTCAACGCCTTAACGCCCGTCCCAACCCTTAACGCGTTATCTTAACGCCTTAACGCCCTCTCCTAACGCCCTAACGCACATAGGCCAGTCAATCGGCGGGCTGGGGAAGCCAATCAGTGCAGCCATGAGAGCATCCAAGGCATACACACCGCGACATGTAAACATGTAATAACGACGTATTCGGACCACGGATGGTCCATCTCTACCCCAAACAACTTCCTTCACACCCACAAAATTGCTGCTTTCTATACTACGGCCAGACTGCGCATGCGCAAAATAAAGAACCCGGACTAGACACCAGTCCAATCCGACGCTACTCCAAGAGAACTTCAAAATAAGACCTCACACGGTGATGTCACAGATGACGTGGACATCCCACAGCGTGTTTATGATGTGACGGAGGAGAGAATAAAATGGTTGACCGGTCATCCTTGTTGTTGTTCTTCTCTCATCTGTCTATAATCTCTATATGTACCGACACCACCACCACCACGGCGATTACCACCACCACCACCACCACCATCACCACACACCGCTACTACCACCACCACCACACATCATCACCACCACCACAACACACCACCACCACCTTTAGCCCGGATGTGACGTGACCGGATGTGACGTCATAGTGACGTCAATTTGATAAGTAGTAGTAGGGAAAATTGGCCTCCATCGAAGGGCAGATAATTCTGCTTGAACAATTCCTGGTTATCTCTCCTGATTCGTACCTTAAGTGACCTTTGACTTCTGTGCACCATCAGTATCATTGACCTTGGAAATTTGCATATGATCTCTGTGACGTCACTTCCGGTTCCGCGCACGTATAAGGGCATATTTTGCCTCACTGACCCACCAATTTCCTTGACCTTTGAGAGCAAATTGATACCCCTTGACCTTTGATAGCAAATTGTTACCCCTTGACCTTTGAGAGCAAATTGGTACCCCTTGACCTTTGAGAGCATATTGATACCCCTTGACCTTCGAGAGCAAATTGATACCCCTTGACATTTGAGAGCAAATTGTTACCCCTTGACCTTTGAAAGCAAATTGATTACAAGCGTCTAGTCTCTCATCCATAATTCAGCCGTCGTCCATTAGAGAATATCCGCGTCCATAATCCAAAGACCTATTCCATATTCCATATAACAGTATTAGCACCAAATTCAAAAAGACAATCATAGTATACATAAACATAGGCTTGTTTCCTGCAAGAGAGAAACGGTCAACAGTTTTCAATAATGCCGGCAAGACATCATGATATTCCAAAAGTATTAAATCCGTATCGCTGATCAGTATTCTTAATCCATAATTCGTTGTAAAGTCGTCATCTAAAGAATGATGTATCTCAGCCACGCTTTGATTGTGACTGTTCATATGAGTACCATGAGAATCTTGAAGTACATGGGTTCATACGGCCCCTAGCCCCGGGTTAAGCGGAATTAGACACAAGTTACGAAACGTAGCGCCATAGATCTTGTACGCTACGTTCGTATTTTTTTATCAGCATGCGATATGTATCGCCAAATTTGAGAAACTTTGAGTGGAGGCGTTTGGTGGAATAGCCCTGTTTTATAAGTTTCTGTAACAAGGTTTTGTGACGTTGACTAAAATCGTCACATTTAACACAGGATCTAGCAAATGCTACTAAGCGAGATATGTATACGCCATATGCAGGTCCCACTGGAATATTACTGTCCAGAAAGGGATAGTTTACGATGTCGAAATTGTAATCATCTCTTTTGTCAAGTCGACGAGAGAGAATACCCGCTTCATTTTTATAGAGATATAGATCTAAATATGATGTGCCTGTAGGGCTATCTGTAGTTTCCTTCAAATCCAGTGAAGGTGGATATATCCTTCACTGCGTCATTTATATAGCGATTATCCACAGCGAGAAGATCGTCTATATAGCGTTTGGTGAATGAGAAGGAACGGGCTTTGAATGGATCGGTTTTTGAAAGCGCCTGCATATAGTCATATTCATAAGAGAACAGATACAGGTCAGCCAACAGGGGTGCACCCTGTACCCCTTGACCTTTGAGAGCAAATTGATACCCCTTGACCTTTGAGAGCAAGGTTCGGCGCACGTGAAAGGCGAAATTGACCAGTAATCTCCTATTTTGGTGGAGATAACTCTTGGTTGTGGAGGTCACGTGGAGGAAGTACCCTTTGCCCCTGCGCACCATTAGTATCCGATATTGAGCGCATGCGCAGGGGTCAAAGGGCACTTCCGGTTCCGGTCACGTGACCTCCACTCGACTTCCACAAGCAAGCATTATCTCCACCTAAATAGGAGAATAATGGTAAATTTAGCCTTATACTACTACTTACGAGTCCAGGGTGTCTGTTGTTCATTTTTCATAACCGAGAAATATTACGACCAGGAAGAGATAGGTTTACTTGGAGTGCGCTTGAGAAGGAAACGACCAGTAAACTCGGATGTTTTCAGCTCAGAATTTATTTGATTTTTTAAGTAGACCAATGTGGCTGAAATGCCGCTTTGAGGATTGATAAGTTTAGATAAATGCTATAGAATTGTGAGATTTTGTCGGGGTTATCATTATTTGTGAATTTCTGTATATCTCCATACAACATCTTCTCTTTCATCCCCAATTATCTTGATCCGGGACCAGGTATGTTGTATGACGCAATACCCTAGCTATTCCACTCGGTTCCTGCCTGTACTTGCAGAGACAAAGCTGCAGCATAGGTTTAACAGGATGTTCATCGCTTTGTAGAATGTTCGTCAGAGCGCTTTCATTAAATCGATGTTAGAGAAATATGAAAGGAAACAATTTCTCTCAATGCGCAACATAGAAACAATCACGACGAATTCTTCTTTAGAGTAAAACTGAGGTACGGGGTAACCGTACCTTTTTTTTCTTTGAGAGAGCTCATGACGTCATCGTGAAATAGGTCTGTCTCGCGGTCGGCACGGTGTTGATCACCAACCACTAAAGTGTGATAAAAATACGGTGTTGATCACCAAACATTAAAGGGTGATGAAAATGGCTCAACCCCAAATTTTGGTGTTTAGTGCCAACACTGGTTCAGTAACAAATACTGGTGTTGGCTAAAAATAGAGAGTGTTGAGAACTTTGGCTCTTGCTATACCCGGTTTATTAATTAACACAATTGTTCTCATACCCGGTTTATTAATTAACACAGTTGTTCTCATACCCGGTTTATTAATTAACACAATTGTTCTCATACCCGATTTATTAATTAACACAATTGTTCTCATACCCGGTTTATTAATTAACACAATTGTTCTCATACCCGGTTTATTAATTAACACAATTGTTCTCATACCCGGTTTATTAATTAACACAATTGTTCTCATAGCCGGTTTATTAATTAACACAATTGTTCTCATACCCGGTTTATTAATTAACACAATTGTTCTCATACCCGGTTTATTAATTAACACAATTGTTCTCATACCCGGTTCATTAATTAACACAATTGTTCTCATACCCGGTTTATTAATTAACACAATTGTTCTCATACCCGGTTTATTAATTAACACAATTGTTCTCATACCCGGTTTATTAATTACCACAATTGTTCTCATACCCGGTTTATTAATTAACACAATTGTTCTCATACCCGGTTTATTAATTAACACAATTGTTCTCATACCCGGTTTATTGAACACAATTGTTCATACCCGGTTCATTAATTAACACAAATTGTTAATACCCTACCTCCGGTTCATTAATTAACACAATTGTTCTTTCATACCCGGTTTATTAATTAACACAATTGTTCTCATACCTGGTTTATTAATTAACACAATTTGTTCTCATACCCGGTTTATTAATTAACACAATTGTTCTCATACCCGGTTTATTAATTAACACAATTGTTCTCATACCCGGTTTATTAATTAACACAATTGTTCTCATACCCGGTTTATTAATTAACACAATTGTTCTCATACCCGGTTTATTAATTAACACAATTGTTCTCATACCCGGTTTATTAATTAACACTGTAATTGTTCTGGCTGTGGAGTGAGATACCTGTTCTTTTTCATTTCTCAATCAAGAAAGGTTTGAAGGGTCACCTTCAGGCTACGTTCTCCAGAGGTAATCAACCAGTGACCAATGACAGTAAATCGTATTGCTTTTAATTCTACACAAAATGTAGACAGTTATACAGCGTGTTCGTTCCAAGACTCTATACCAGCTGCCAAATTGCGTCTGTATATCATCATAATTTCAACATTGCATATATTTCAGTAGAAAATAAGATCGGGAGACAGGCATAACTGAAGGCCCGTGTACCTGTACGAAATGCAGCCATAATAGTACAAGTGAAGTCCTGGTAAACAATGGAGCAGAGGAATGTAGATGGTATGTATAGAAATAAACATCTATTATCGGTAATAATGATAAAAATGATATCATCAGGCGGAATAATATTTCACTGAGAAGTTTATGACAATTTCGATTATCGATGTCCGACACCCATTAACCATGCCCGACACCCATTAACCATGTCCGACACCCATTAACCCTGTCCGACACCCATTAGCCATGTCCGACACCCATTAACCATGTCCGACACCCATTAACCATGTCCGACACCCATTAACCATGTCCGACACCCATTACCCCGGCCGCAAATCCTGGCTCAAACAATTGTGTGTCAACAGTCGCAGGACTTTTTCTCTCCTCAGCTGCCGGATCATAATACACGATGAGAAGTCAAAGCGCCTCAACTGACATGTTTATAACGTTCTGAAGTTGTCCGAAGAAGTTTACGATGAGCTAAAGCGGGTGTGGACCAAGGAGCAGATGTAAGCCCGACAAAAGTTTCTTGTGTGTTATAATTCGGGCATGATTTCGTTTCTGGATTCGATCGAAAATATGTACAGATAGAACCAAGGTATGGATGTAGATGTGCATCAGATGCGATGTCTGTTTCAAGTTCTATCAACTTTCTTTTCTCTGACAGAGAAAAAAATGCGGACATGTTTTGAATATTGTGGGTGCATGGACCGAGCATTATTTTCCATCGATAGCATGGAAAAATCCTGACACGCAATTGTGGTGGCGCAATGTGCAGAACATTTTGGTTCTCCCAGGTGGATAGTACGTTTAAACTCACACGAGCTTTTAAAAAACAATAAATGAACTGTGAAGCTCACGTTCGAGACGTGCTGATCCGTGACAAAGGGAATGCACCGAAAAAGGACTATAGACCACCCGTGGAATCCTTCGCCGTCATCGATGGCAAATCCACCGGGTTTCGTTTTCAAGGTTGCTATTTTCATTTTCATGGTTGCGCCCATCCTCTCGAGCCGGTGTATCATTCGACAGGTGACGATCGATGCACTGGCTGGGTAAGTTACCGATAGCAGTTCTGGATATAAATAGTTGGAGGGTTTTCACTAAACCGAACCAATCAGTGAGCGCGCTGAAGCAGCTCATCAGGCCAATCCGCAGCGAGGTTTGAATTCTGACTGGTTCGAATTTCATCCGCGGCCAGACTACCTTTGAAGTTAGGCTGAAATCGACATCGGGTGTCAAAGCGAAAACCGCAGGCAGATACCGACATGCTAATTCAAAACAATCGCTGGGGATGAAATGCACGAGATTGTGTAATAGACGCAACGACTTGAGAACTCATCCGAATCATCAAAACTGCGCAGATGGGTTGCGCCTTGAATTGCTGGATTAACGGCAAAATGCTCCACAACGAACGCAGTGGAAAAACCCGGCAGGAACACAAACTTAGACGGACGAGGATTGGACGTACATCGAATCTTTGGAGCATGAATATATAGAATTATGAGAATGGAAGTGTTCGCAAGCAAAGATCGGCAAGCTCGAATTGAATTAATTCCTTAAACATTACGATCGACTTTTAGACTGAAGTAAAACTTAACCCTGGTACATAGTTTGAAGGCGGTTAACAGCGACAGAGTGTTCGGGTTTATCGAATGAGATATTCGCGTTCATACACTCGAAAGCGACCATCGCCAAAAGCCCACCAATTTCTAACAACATTGATCTGAACCGCAAGAAGAAACACAGCAGATCATAACATCACTGTCCGACCTTGACGCATGCTCACCTGGAGCATGCTGGTGCCGGTTCATTGGTGGACTGGAAGTGACCAACATCTAATCGGTCATGGAGTACACACCAGTGGCCTGCCTCAAAGAGTTTACCGAAACCGTGAGCGATGTCTGTCGACAAGATAATCTCATCGGGGAGATCATGAAACTGCATGGAAATGCAGGCTATGAAAATAACCGTGACCAACCGTGGCCACGTGGAAGTCAAAGTCTGGTATTGAAGAAATCCACGAAAATTCATAAATTTGGAGAGCAGATAATTGAAGAGAGCTTGTCGCAGCAAGAAATCTATCGGTAGGCCAAACTGCGCATGCTGGAATTGTACTACGAATCATTGCACAAATATTTAGACAAGGCAGATCGGTAGTAGGATTGGGGTTCTTTGATGAAACCCAGCATACATTCAAAGCAGTCTGATTAAGTAATACCCGTTCCGCTAGTGGGTTTAACGACAATCCTGTCTTCATGACGGCCACCAACCAGGAACCCGTTTTGTAACATTCTGCATGGACTGCTGTTGATAAAACGATTATTTTCATAAGTGCAAGCAAAATCTACATCAAAGGGGTGTCATAACAACATTAAAATGTCGACTATCGTAATTGCGAGTGAAGTTTGTCTTGATTGGCCAGCTTGATCGATTTGACCATGCGTTACTTATTAATTTAGACGGCAGCGGACATGAAACAGTTTGGGAGGATTCCAGACCAAATAACGATAATACAAAGAGGTATTTATTATAATCAGACTGTAGTGCCGTAACATGTGGCTACACCGAGCTCACTTTGGCCACGATAAACGGATGAGTTAGAGTGAATAGGTGAGACCACTGTTTCCCTTTCTTCCGATATCTATTATTGTTCGAAGCAGCAGTAAGAAGTAACGTTTAGATGCAAAGGTGTGAGTCGGCGAGATCCGAACTTTAACAAAGACATGTACATGTCCTCATTCTAACCTAGACTGTACGAGAGCCGTATTTGGCGTACCCTGATATTGTTGTATCAACAATCGGGAAACGATCCGCGGGTAGTTCTGGATAAGGCATCGATCACTCCATAAGATTCTCTAAGATGCCATGGTGGTGTAAAATTGCCGGCGTACTCACAAGAAGTCACATAGCCGCACAGGATGTTCTGACTGTATTTTGCCAAATACATCCGAAAGGATCAACAGTGATTCCTACGACGTTCTGTGTCTCAGCCAGTTTTATTTTAACTTTTCATGTAGACATTTCTAGTTCATCTCTGTGGTTTTCTTTCTTCAGCAATAATCGGAGATCTTACCTATGCCAAGTCAAGTTCCTCCGAGTCAGCGAAACGATCCCTTTAACACGCTTTACGTACACTCGCGCACATGCAGTTGATTAGCTGCGTATATGTTCATCGAATGGCGGTTGGCATAATTTGAGACTGGCTCGAGTTAGATATTTTAATGCCAACTGAAATCTGTGTCCACGCTCCATGGCGTTTATACCTTTCTCGCGTAGATGTACTGGGGCTCACTGGGGAAAATACACGTCCACTAGCGCGGGGAGATGAGTGTGGTTCGTCTTTGCTTCAAGCCAGTCAGTAGGTACACATGGGGGCTACTGGTACATGCATTATATTGGAATGCCGAGTCCTGCTATAGGACCAACAAGAGCAGTAGAGCATCCCTATACGATGACGGTGAGCGGAAAGACGTCGTGGGTGATGAAGGGCTTAGAGAAAGGTGTGGCAACCCCAGCTTCGACACGTGTTGTTTGGTGTTATAGCCAATGGCAGCCCGCCTAATACAGCACAGATATGGTATAATACAGCACAGATATGGTATAATAGATGGGACTGTGGATTTACATCCGGGGCCTCATCTGCCAACCTGGTTTTTCCATGTTTTACATCCGGGACCTCATCTTACATCCGGGTGTTTCCATGTTTTACATCCGGGGACTGTGGTTTTACATCTGGGAACTCTGGTTTTACATCCGGGTACTCATCTTACATCCGGGGACTGTGAAACATCCGGGTACTTCTATGTTGGCCTATAAGAGCCAGAATTTTTACGGCATTGATCATTTCCAGATCCACAGCCGATATGTTCTCTTGCACAACTTGGCAGAAGCAGTTTACTCGTCTAGATAATTTACGACGCCACGAGGCCTCCACTCACAACGATGCACGGTATACTTGTATAACCTGCGCACCGTCATTCAATCGGGAGGATCATTTACTGCGCCACGAACGCTCATTCCACGAGGGCGCGACGGAACAGTGTAACGATTGTGGTCAACTCTTCAAACGACCCAGTCAGTTAAGACAGCGCCAACGTTTGATTCATGCACCGTCTCTACGGTTTGGGCGACAACTTCCCATTAAATAAACTGATGTTCTGATGATGGCTTCCTTTGGTGAATACATAGCTTCGTCACTCTGTCGTCCGTTTCTGACATGAGGTACTCCACCGCGACTCACTTACTAAGTGATTAAATTCGGTCATGTTAGCGAGATTCCTACAATAGGAGACCTTGTTCATGCTGGAGTGGAGTGGCTGTCATTTCCCATAGCATCACACGTCGATGGTGGGATCGTATGTGAGTTGCAGTCTCGTCATGCTCGTAGCTTCCTCTTCGGGTCTTCGCCCTTTACATCCTAAAGATTGTAGACGTTTGGTGCGCGGAGTAGAGTTTGAAGAAAAATATCTCGTCGGTCCAGTTGGAGAGATAGCTTTTCCAATTTGTTTAAGTATCACATTCGTTGAATTGATATATCACACGAATCCTCACAGGCTGTTGGGTGTCACCTCTGTAAACTCGGTGAGTGCTGGCTGAGTGCTTCCGTGTTAAACAAACATTTATAGTATTCATATAAATTAGAGGCATGAGTCTAGTCTGTCATTCTATATTCAGACGTGGTCCATTGAAGAATTTCCACATCCATGATCATAGCTCATAGTCTCATACCTGACCTTAACACTGATCCATTTATATATTGGTTACATGACCGAAACTCATTTACATGGAATAAACTCCAACATCTCTGCAACCGAGAAATTGTATGAGGTAAGCTACATTTCACTAGGAGTCTCCCACTCAATGAACTTTCCATTTAACTACAGCCGTGAAATGAAATAAGCATTATACCTATTGTTATGTTTAATAGCTCATCAGGACCGGAAGGATATCAGCTGCATCGGTACGATCAGGCATTGTAAGGGTTTACACATTGGTGACCGAAACAGGTACATCTGCCACGACAATAATTGGTGGTCAAACACAGACAAGAAGTGCCCCAAACCTGAAGGTATTGTACATTTTGATGAGAAAATTATGACGGGTGGGTATAATAACGAGAGATCCCGAAGGATCTTGGCGCCCACCATTGCCCGATAATTGTAAGCTAATGACAAGAGGATATTTTTGTCCATTGTTACTAAGAACAAACAATTGATTTGTAATTTTGTTTGAAGAATTTCGAATTTGAGCGAAAAAGATCGAAAAAGGGACACCGGAAAACACCAAGATATTATCTTTCTAAGTTTCAGGAGTTTCAAGATTTCTAGAAACTGTACTTGATGTCGGTTGCTATAATACAAGTGAAATGAGCAAAGTTAGTCTGAAAGTGAATGTCCAGAGAATCCTTCGTCTTCGTTTTGTAGTATTTTTTTTTGCACGTATCATCATTGGGTACTGGAAGTGAAGACAAATCTCTTTGACACTTTGGCATGAGCTATGAAACATACTTAAGATTTTATAATTAGGAACGAATGCTAATTCTGTTTTGTTTACTGAGCTAGTTTGAGATATCTCTTTTAAGATACCATGCTCGAAAATAGTAAGATGATACAAACTTAATACTAGTGAAGGGATCCGGTCCGTGCAGTAATGTTCAAACTTTGAAAGTGTCTGAATCTCCCTTGGATCAAAACACGCAGTAGTCTACAGTTGTCGAGTTGTGACGTTGTGTCACAAGAGTGCATGTCTTTGTGCAGCCGGCCTGTCGGCAGACGAAACAGTAGGCCAGTTCACTTGCAATGGCATGGAGTAAAGTAAACTGATTTAAAATTTGAAGAAATACATTTTAAATCGGAATCATTTGAACTCCTTGATATAGAAAGTGAAGGTATGGATATTCTCCATAATGCATATATAGAATATGCCCCAACGTTTGATCCGCCGACTCTTGTGATGCAACGTCACAACTCGGGAATATCATATTAATTTGAAGCGTAACTTGGATTTTCGAATCGGACCAAACAAGGCATCTTTCACAACTAGGCCCCATGTGGGACCTGTGTACCAAATTTGAGAAAGATCCATGCAGTATTTCCTGAGAAATCAGAATAACAAAGATCGATGGGAAATTCAAGATGGCCGCCTGGTGGCCATATTGGACTTTGGAATCGGACCAAAAAAGGTATCTTGCACAACTAGACTCCAAGGGAAACCTGTCTACCAAATTTGAGAAAGATCCATGCAGTACTTCCTGAGAAATCACGATAACAAAGTTTCATGGAGGAAACCCAAGATGGCCGCCTGATGGCCATATTGGATTTTCGAATCAGACCAGAAAAGCTATCTTGCATAATTAGACCACAAGGGGAAGCTGTGTACCAAATTTGAGAAAGATCCATGCAGTAGTTCCAGACAATTCACGATAACACAATTTCATGGGAAATTCAAAATGGCCGCCAGGTGGCCATATTGGATTTTCGAATTGGACCAAAAAGATATCTTGCACAACTGAACCACAAGGGGAACCTGTGTACTAAATTTGAGAAAGATCCATGAAGTACTCGCTGAGAAATCACGATAACAAAGTTTCATGGGGAAATCTAAGATGGCCGCCTGGTGGCCGTATTGGATTTTCAAATCGGACCGAAAAAGGTATCTTGCACAACTGGACCCTAAGGGGAACCTGTGTACCAAATTTGAGAAAGATCCACCCAGTTTTTCCCGAGAAATCACGATAAAGTTTCAAGGGGAAATCCAAGATGGCTGCCTGGTGGCCATACTGGATTTTCGAATTGGACCAAAAAAGGTATCTTGCACAACTGAACCACAAGGGGAACCTGTGTACTAAATTTGAGAAAGATCCATGAAGTACTCGCTGAGAAATCACGATAACAAAGTTTCATGGGGAAATCTAAGATGGCCGCCTGGTGGCCGTATTGGATTTTCAAATCGGACCGAAAATGCTATCTTGCAAAACTGGACCCTAAGGGGAACCTGTGTACCAAATTTGAGAAAGATCCACCCAGTTTTTCCCGAGAAATCACGATAAAGTTTCAAGGGGAAATCCAAGATGGCTACCTGGTGGCCATACTGGATTTTCGAATTGGACCAAAAAAGGTATCTTGCACAACTGAACCACAAGGGGAACCTGTGTACTAAATTTGAGAAAGATCCATGAAGTACTCGCTGAGAAATCACGATAACAAAGTTTCATGGGGAAATCTAAGATGGCCGCCTGGTGGCCGTATTGGATTTTCAAATCGGACCGAAAAAGATATCTTGGACAACTGGACCCTAAGGGGAACCTGTGTACCAAATTTGAGAAAGATCCACCCAGTTTTTCCCGAGAAATCACGATAAAGTTTCAAGGGGAAATCCAAGATGGCTACCTGGTGGCCATACTGGATTTTCGAATTGGACCAAAAAAGGTATCTTGCACAACTGAACCACAAGGGGAACCTGTGTACTAAATTTGAGAAAGATCCATGAAGTACTCGCTGAGAAATCACGATAACAAAGTTTCATGGGGAAATCTAAGATGGCCGCCTGGTGGCCGTATTGGATTTTCAAATCGGACCGAAAAAGATATCTTGCACAACTGGACCCTAAGGGGAACCTGTGTACCAAATTTGAGAAAGATCCATGCAGTACTTCCTGAGAAATCACGATAACAAAGTTTCATGGAGGAAACCCAAGATGGCCGCCTGATGGCCATATTGGATTTTCGAATCAGACCAGAAAAGCTATCTTGCATAACTAGACCACAAGGGGAAGCTGTGTACCAAATTTGAGAAAGATCCATGCAGTAGTTCCAGAGAATTCACGATAACACAATTTCATGGGAAATTCAAAATGGCCGCCAGGTGGCCATATTGGATTTTCGAATTGGACCAAAAAAGATATCTTGCACAACTGAACCACAAGGAGAACCTGTGTACTAAATTTGAGAAAGATCCACGAAGTACTCGCTGAGAAATCACGATAACAAAGTTTCATGGGGAAATCTAAGATGGCCGCCTGGTGGCCGTATTGGATTTTCAAATCGGACCGAAAAAGATATCTTGCACAACTGGACCCTAAGGGGAACCTGTGTACCAAATTTGAGAAAGATCCACCCAGTTTTTCCCGAGAAATCACGATAAAGTTTCAAGGGGAAATCCAAGATGGCTGCCTGGTGGCCATACTGGATTTTCGAATTGGACCAAAAAAGGTATCTTGCACAACTGAACCACAAGGGGAACCGGTGTACTAAATTTGAGAAAGATCCATGAAGTACTCGCTGAGAAATCACGATAACAAAGTTTCATGGGGAAATCTAAGATGGCCGCCTGGTGGCCGTATTGGATTTCCAAATCGGACCGAAAAAGGTATCTTGCACAACTAGACCCCAAGGGGAACTAGTGTAACAAATTTGAGAAACATCCATGCAGTAGTTCCTGAGAAATCGCGATAAATTGTCATGGGGAAATCCAAAATGGTCGCCTTGTGGCCATATTGAATTTCTAAATCGGACCAGAAAAGACATCTTGCACAACTGGACCACAAGGGGAACCTGTGTACCAAATTTTAGAAAGATCCATGCAGTAGTTACTGAGAAATCACGGTAACAAAGTTTCATGGGGAAATCTAAGATGGCAGTCTGGTGGCCATATTGGATTTTCAAGTCAGATCGAAAAAGGTATCTTGTACAACTAGACCCCAAGGGGAACCTGTGTACCAAATTTGAGAAAGATCCATGCAGTACTTCCTGAGAAATCACGATAACAAAGTTTCATGGGGAAATCCAAGATGGCTGCCTGGTGGCCATATTGGATCTTCTAATTGGACCAGAAAAGATATCCTGCACAACTAGATCTCAAGGGGAACCTGTGTACCAAATTTGAGAAAGATCCATGCAGTAGTTCCTGAGAAATCGCGATAACAAAGTTTCATGGGGAAATCCGAGATGGCCGCCTTGTGGCCATATTGGATTTTTGAATCGGACCAGAAAAGGTATCTTGCACAACTAGACCCCAAGGGGAACCTCTGTACCAAATTTGAGAAAGATACATGCAGTAGTTCCTGAAAACAAGGATTGTTTACGGACGGACTGACTGACGGACGGACGACGGACGACGGACCACGAACGAAAAGTGATTTGAACAGCCCACCTTCTGGTGATGGTGGGCTAAAATGCGGTATAAATTGAATGGGGATGTCAACGGTGGCGTAAAAAATAATGAATCATCTCTATGTTTCTTTGAATACTAGACCTTATGTAACCCGATCAAAGGGTTTATGGATACTGAATGCCCTAGTTAAACGGAAGCCTATGTCATAGTTTCCTATTATGTGAGGATACTATATGTAAACAATTTGTGTCATTACCAGATTATACCCAGCTTTTGGAAGATATGTTACCTGGGAGTAACACTAACGAGAAGACAAAGGAAGGCCTCACGTTACTTCATCTGGCCTCGGCTGAGGGTAACTTCGGCACAGTACAAACGCTGCTAAGAAACGGAGCGGATGTCAACCCAAGAGACATTGAAGGGGGCAGGCCATTACACTATGCAGCGGCATATTGCCATGAGAAAGTTTACAAGTGTCTGGTAAAAAACGGAGCCGATACAGCCATGACAGACGACCAGGGATGGACCGCGAGGCATTATGCATCCGAGCATGGACACCATAGACTAGACTTGAGGCTCAAACGGATATGTGGCCTTTCACTGGTGCTTATCATTACCATAGCCAATTGTTCATTGCGTTAGTTCTGGAGTGAAGATTTTTAATAGCTTCCTCTTCTGATAGCAATAGGGCCATAGGGTATCAAAATTGCTTAATTTCAATTCTGATTTTCTAGAAATACCATATTTCTTGCTGGGCTGTCTGATCTTCAGGAACACTTCGTTCGAGGGGAATAATAGGAAAGCTTACCCCATCTTATATAAAAAGAAAGTAAATGGTATTCCACCTGGGTAGACATCATAGCCGACATTCCGTCTGAATATCCTAAATGCAATAGGAGCGAGAGCTTTTCTCCTGACATTTCTTTCACTCAAATACCAACAGGTATGCAGAAAAATTATAATGATCACAATCTAATAAACGTATTAAGTGATATGTGGTCAATGGTTATCAATGATGCCGGAAGACAATATGATATTCCTGAATCTTGCATGGTTAACTTGGACGCAATACGTTTAAAGGGAGATAGAGGAAGACAAAAACAAGTTTCCGAATACTTTACCACAATTAGTTCACTAAGACAATCATGGACCTCTTTGCAATTCGCTGGGGGCTTCATGATATTGGTGCCAGGCAGAATGAACATTGAGGTGTGAGGTGCTCTGAGCCTCGACTACAAATGTCGATTGTGAGACGCTTCGAGCCTCGACTACAAATGTTGATTGTGAGGTGCTCTGAGCTTCGACTACAATGGTCGAGTGTGAGGTGCTCTGAGCCTCGACTACAAATGTCGATTGTGAGGTGCTCTGAGTCTCGACTACAAAGGTCGATTGTGCGGTGCTCTGAGCCTCGAATACAAATGTCGATTGTGAGGTGCTCTGAGCCTCGACTACAAATGTCGATTGTGAGGAGCTCTGAGCCTCGACTACAAATGTCGATTGGGAGGTGCCCTTAGCCTCGACTACAAATGTCGATTGTGAGGTGCTCTGAGCCTCGACTACAAAGGTAGATTGTGAGGTGCTCTGATCCTCGACTACAAAGATCGATTGTGAGGTGCTCTGATCCTCGACTACAAAGGTCGATTGTGAGGTGCTCTGAGCTTCGACTACAAATGTCGATTTGAGTTTCTCGCTATTCTACAACATGCATGGATGTTTAATCAGTGATAATTGGATTCAGTTTGATAAATATCCATGAAATTACCCTAATATTTGAAGAAATAACCGTTATGATTATCGTAATGATTTATTGAAAAACCACAGGTCAGTTCAGATTGAGTCACACCTCACTGCACACTTCGTCTGGGACTCCTATTGAGAAACCCCCATTGATCCGCAGGAGACAATTCTTGTTATGAAGAGATCCCATAGATGTCACATTGAAATGTGACTCATTGAACTTTCTCCGTTTAACAACGTTCCATTCGCTAGAGCAAGCACTGTGTCATAACCTGATTGTGACCTAAGCGAGTCTATCAACATTTGATGAGGTAAACTGTCAATTGTCAATCTCAGGATATATTTTCCAAATCACCGATCGTCATATATTCCACGCGTGAAAGGACTTTGTTCAGTACAGGTGTCCTTGAATAGTTAAATAGATTTTATGTACTCTTAAATAGTTAAATATTATCCATGTAAATTCAAATAGTTGAATAGGCTTAAATATACGCTTAAATAGTTAAAAAGACTACATGAACAATTAAATAGTTTCAGGAAATATACCAAAGTTGACCATGAGAACATATCTTCGAGAAAATTCATGGACTGTTAATGGTATATCTGAATAATGGCAGGATTAATACTTACATGGCGGGGTGACAACGTCACAGGACCAACGAAGTAGGGTAGGCATTAGGTCTCCGACACACACTGAATTCTTGGAAATCCCCCCCCCCCCCCAAGTTGAAATCCTGCCTATATTATGATGAGCACGGCCCAAGTCAGAATCATCAGTGATTTTCATCAAAAATCACCAGAATTTTCATCAAAAGTAGGTCAGCTCAGAACTTGCTGGTAACAGTCCCCTAAAAAATCAAGGTTCTAATGTCAACGGTTCTCCTTATTTTGCCGACGAAAAGATTCGGATGGACTCACTCACTCACTGACTGACTGATTGACTACCGGACAATTTGCAGATGGTAGCCTACTTCGTAGGAAAAGGAAGATTGACTGACTGACTACAGGACAATTTGAAGATGGTAGCCTACTTCGTAGGGAAAGGAAGAACTATATATTCATCAATAAAACGTCATTTTCGGTTATCGATAGATGAACTATATTTGGCAAAATATGCAAAATATTCGTGGTAGTGTCTATATATGAACGCCTGT
>JAVTVY010004414.1:0-38448 GCA_036873755.1 Hanleya hanleyi
TGGTCGGGTCCAGAAAAATGTCTACCTATAAGCAATTGCTTTTTCCTAACGGATTTTCTGTGACCGTTCACCCTAAGATGGAGTCTTGGGGTGGTCTTGCCAACATACTGTTGACCACACTTCTTACAGGAAACTAAATAAATACAGTTTGTAGTAGAACAACTAAGATCAACATACGAGTTAACAGAATATGAGTTACCAGTTAACGTGGAACTAAATGAAGCTGAAGTATTAAAGAGTGGACACGTGAGACATCCACAATGTCCACACTTAGAAATTTTGAAATTATTACATGTAGAATTTGGTGCTAAACAATCATCAAGCGCAATATTACAAGGTTTGATGTCGTGGCCTTGCTTTGCTGTCAGAAATATATCTGTCATTTGGATTGAAAAAGGTCTTAGTGCATTTCGAACTATTAGAGACTCGGCCGAGAAACCTGCACTAAGGTTCCTCGGGTCTGTCTTCATATTTTCATATAATTACATTCATAATTGATATTTAAGAATGCCACATAACTCAACCTTTTCAACCTTCTGTTGATATCTCATTCTGTCTTTCTCCAATATATGCTGGTCAACAATATGATTCGATTCCATATCGTGCAGGCGACAGTAAATAATCGAGGATTTACTATCGCTAATTCAGCAAAGTTGCTTACTATCATGGGTGTGACATGGGTATTTGGCCCGTCTGGAGATAGCGGTATTTTATAGGAGGACGACAACATGACTATACCACAAAGCGCCTCCATTCAAGGTTTCTAAAATTGTGTGATAAATATCGTAGACTGACGGAAAATACGGTCGTAGAGTGCAATATCTCTGGCACTACGTTTCGTAAATTATCTATCTCCGCTTAACCCGGAAATAGGTGCCGTTTGAATAGCATGTGTTTTACATTTCCAAGGTGTTTAAATGAAAACTCACAATGAACGCATGACCGAGATACACGCTCCGAAGATGACCTGTAATTTATTTGGACGATGGTAAATGGCCAGTAATTAGGATTGTTTAGAACTATAGTAATTAGGTCTAAAAATAGCGGCTCCATGCTCCATAAAAATGACGTCATATGACCCTACAGTCAAATATACTGATTCTCTGTTTGTAAAAACTTCACAAGAACCAAATCTGATCCCTGCGATGAGGGTGAGGTTAAGTACATTAACAAACTTGCCAAGAAAATCACATCCAAAATTGCTGTGATAGCCAGGTCGGCCAAATATTTATCTATTGAATATAAGAAGATGCTTTTTAATGCTATTGTACTCCCACATTTTGACTATTGTAGCCATATTTGGTCAAACGCTTGTCAAAGTCAAAAGCAAATAATTGTGAGGTTACAGAAGAGAGCAGGAAGAATACTGATAGGAGCAGACAGAAGAACAGAAACAGATTATGTCTTCCAAACTCTGAAATGGAAATCAGTGGAAACTAGATGGGAACAGCAAAAATTGTGCTTCATTTTTAAGATATTAAAACAAAATCCACCTGTTTATTTCCAAGATCTTTTTAAGACAACTAACACTGTACATAGTCACAGAACTAGATCAGCCACCAGTGGAGCTGTACATATCCCCCTAATCAAAACAGAATCGGGAAAAAGAAGTTTACAGTATTCAGGTGCTGTGTTATGGAACAGTTTAGACGCACAACTGCGTAACCGCGATAATTTTACTACCTTTAAGCAGAAACTAAAGAAAATATTTTAGTACTAGTCGCCCTTCTATTCGGGCAAACAGCTGTGATAGTCTATTCAGTCTATTCATTTTTTAACTAATGCTTTTACTAGTAAATTATTTTATTGCCTATTTACATTATCACAAGACCATGTATCTTCTATGAATACATGCGAGTATTAACTTTTTAATGTATCTATGCACTTTTATTAATTCATTGTATATATCATTTGTTATATTATCTCATTGTAAATATCATGTATCCGCAGGGTCTCCAGGGAGAACAATGTTTATCATTGATGGAGGCCCTGGTTAAATAAGACAAAAAATAAACATAAATAAATGAGGGTGACAGGTCGTTTACGAGAGTGTGCTTGAATTGTGCTTGTTCATTTGGACACCATGGGGATGTAAAACAAATGACAATCAAACGGCGCCAAGTCCCCGGTTAAGCCAAATTATGAGACGTAGTGCCTGAGATATTGCATGTTATGATCGTATTTTGCCGTCAGTGTACCATAATCATCACCGAATTTGTAAAACTTTGAATGAAGGCGTTTGGTCGCATAGCCCTGTTTGACAAGAATGAAATCGTTAGTCTGCACATGTTTTAGCAAATGCTATCAGGCGAGATGTATATACGCCGTATGCGGGCCCTTCTGGAATACTGCTATCCACAAATTAGTAGTTAAGTTTGTTAAAATTGTAATCGTCTCTCTTGTCGCAGAATCGAAGTGAGAGAAAGCCCTGGTTATTCTTCTGAAGGTACAAGTATATATGTTCCATTTGAGCTATCATTAGTTTGCTTCAAATCCAGAGAAGGTATGTATATAACCCTTACAGCGACGCTAATATAAGGATAATCCAGCGCTACATAACGTTTAGTCAACTAGAGAGAACAGGCTTTAGAAATCTAATCTTTCGTTGTGGAGCATTTGGAAGAGGAAAAAAGGTAAACAAATAACGACTATTAACTTAACATGTCCAAGCTAATCAACTTGAATGATATAGATATTCATACTAGTATATCTCTATTATTGATGTGATAACACTGTATCAGTAATAATCAATAGAACTAGACAAACTGAAGCGCCAATCGTATAAACTGTACGCGAGGTTATGGCAAATTAACGTAATTTACTAAAGTGTTTATATTATCTGAAATGGCACAAGAACTACGTGGTAATGTGGCTTGCACTTAGATAATAGATTGGTATGTTATCTAGAGAAACATGCTTCCAAAAGCAGTAATGCCTCCCTAGAGGAATTTCTGTAATGTTGTGTAATGGCACGTTTCCATCTGAGAGCGTTTTCGCCCACATTCGCTTATTGGCTGTAACATCCGAATAGACAGAGACAAGATTTCTAACGCGTTTGTGCTGTTCGATTAATAGTCATATCATGTTCAACAGGGAATCGCTTGGTAAACTGGCGCCGTAAAAACTGCATATGCACTACTTTGGCATGTAGTCTACGCATTCTACATAACACGGAACTCTCCCCAATGACCATTTCTGGATAAATACACATATACGTTGGATTATGAAAGTAGATCATGATGTATACCGAAACAAAAGTTTAATCAATGGACAGCATGAATACTGGTGCGAAACCCGTGTTCAATGTGGCATAGTATCTCTTATAGCAACCGCCACCCATAACTCTAAACTTCTGATACCGAGGTGACTGGTAGACTGTACAGATACAAGCCACATTCTGAACTGCTTATTTGAATGAATTTCACCGGGGTGGCTGGTATACCGTGTACTGGATATAAGCCATACTCCAAGCTGCTTATTTGAGAAACTGATACTGAGGTACGTGGTATCTTGTACAAGAAACAAGTCATACTCTAAACTGCTTATTTGAGCAGCTAATACCGGGATGACTGGAATATCTTGTACCGGATACAAGCCATATTCCAAGCTGCCTATTCGAGCAACTGATACCGAGGTGACTGGCATATTGTGCTAGAAACAAGCCATACTCCAAACTGCTTATTTGAGCAACTGATACCGGGATGACTGGTAGATGTGTTACTTGATACAAGCCATATTCCAAGCTGTTTATTGGAGCAAAGTAACAAAAACACGGATGTCGAATATATTCAATGTCTCGTCTGTCAACGGCACAATATTAGTGGAGTAAAAAGAGAAGTCCGAATGAAAGTCCCATTAGCATAATACATCGAGCAAGATTGCTGTTGTCTTTTTTGCTTTCAACACCTGAAATCGTTAGCAAGACCGAGAGAAAGACCATGAATATTATTGTAATATCACATGCTGTTCATACCGATCACAGGCTTTCACTCGTTTTAGCAATTGACATACAATTCCACACCTACAGCGTTTCTGTTGCTAGCTAAAACAACAAGTCGTCTGCTGACAACTCGAACTTCGGATTCCGTAACAAACAACAGAGCGTACTAACAATCAGCAGCTTTGGCAAATCCGTAGCGCCAGCTAAAGATGAGTATTTATCTTGACTAATTGAAAAACGATTCTATTTACTGCAACCGAAAGTGTATTAACATTTGACAATGGTGTAAAAGATCAATGGTTGAGAAACTCTCAAATCGGGCAAATGGGACATCCTAACAATTCGACATATTACCAACGCCATTAGATATATCAGGGAATTAATTTCGATTGGCTTGTAAACCAAGGGCTTGTATGGCTTGGCTTGTAAAACCAATGAATGAATTCATTGTTTTGGCTGGACATCTGACATATATCAGCCAAAAGTTTACGAAATATGTTTCACCCTGTGTAGAAATATTGTTTTCCCACATCAACTCAATACGAGACCATCGATGGCGGTGACGTAAATGACGTATTCTACAGCGCCTGATTATAGCCAGATCAAAACGTTTCTGAATACTGAGGCGAGTATAACCTTAAGTTTTCTTAATCTCCTGAAGCTTGTTTAACCTCGGCATTCCATAAAGATTGAAACAGCTTTCTCATATAGGCACAGATACAGGTCTGAAATCACTATGCGCAACTCCACCATTAAAAACCTCATCATCTAGGGCTGCCTTAGCTGTTGCATCAGCATAAGTATTTCTTGCGATGCCACCATAGCCAACAAAACACAATATTAAACTGCTGTTCAACTCTTCGATCATATACTTTTAGAATGTTCAGGATGGATGAATGAGTAAAATATCTGTTCTTAATGGCTTGAAGGCATGACAGTTAATCTGATCATGACAAGATCCCAAACCGATCCCCGTGATCATCTGTATCACAGCCGCGGGGGCTTTTACTGTAACTGTTCATGTGGACATCATGACTGGCGTGACAATACGGGTCCAAGCATCGGTTGTATTGGGTATGATCGGTATTAGTTACACGTATCCAAGAGCAATGATGTAATAGCCCAATCTAGTCATCTGATGGGAAATGATGACCTATGTGACCGTTAGATAGAAGAAACTACCCAAACGAGGGAGTGTAATTCTCTTCATCCTGCACCATGTTTGCAAGTCACAAAACTACAATCACAATGATTTGTACAGAGGGCAATCCTCAGCAGAATTTCGCCATATACAAGCAATAATTAAACACAACATAACAGAGGCGATGGAAAAAGATGTCGGCGTACAAGAAGTCATAAACACATTATCTGGCTCCCTTTGAAAATTTGTCAATTCATTATACAGATGTGGCTATCTATTTTATTGTCGTCAGAATACCGGCCCTAAAACGGGCTTCCGAATAATTATAGCTAATTCATGAACAATCGCCTTTCAGCTATACTTGTTGCGTGTGCCTTCATTTTACGGGTTTTGATATTTTTAACTCAACATAGAAGTCAAAAAATACGTTGTGATACGAAATTCGAGAGATTGGAGAGAACTCTGAGATTCTGATGGGGTTCGAAATGTCTAGAATTGATATGTCCATTTTAATACATTTTGGAAAGAAACTTAAGCAAAGACCTATTTAAAAATTGCTTTGGTTAATCTAGAATATTTCAACTATTTTAGCTCCAAATGTGAAGTGTTTAATCATATTAAATGGCCTGAATCCGCGTACGTTTCGATACATATTTATTACTCCTGGTTCAATACCTTAGCTGCGATATAAATTTTAAAAAAACAGTAAGTGCGTGTCCGAATTTTCTGTGAGCGGGCTTCGAGTCCTTAAAGCACAATGCATCAGCAATCATCAGAAAGCCATGATCATTCTTGTGAAGATATGTCTTGACGTGATATTCCATATGTTACGTAACAAGTGAGAAATGACTACATTGTAGTCAAAACCTGCGGCAGTGGCAATAATACAGTGAAAGACATATCAGCGGAGGTAGTGGTAATTGTAGAAAAAAAGCGCCATCTGCAAGTGTTTTCATGCCAAGGGAAGAAATTTTCAACTTCTAACCCACAATTGTAGGAATTGACTAATAGGTTTGATACCATATATATATATATATTCACTTTCCCCGTTCAAATTCCGACGATTTTGACTGGTCCGTGCCGTCTATACTGAATTGACAGACGAAGTCACAATGATCGCTTTGGCAATGTCTTGGTACAAGTATCGTGTATTCCAAGTTTCAAAACATTCGGTTCAGCCGTTGAATTTTGCAAATGAAAAAGGCTTTCAAATATTTGGAAATCCAAACAAATTTCATGGATTCAGTCATAGCGCGAACGTCTACGCTCTTCAGTCTCCCTTCTCGCTTACTTTGCCGAGGAAAATGAAAAATTTATATTTCCTTCAAAGTTAATTTTCAATGAATTTATTATCAGGTCTATCACTTTGATCTGTGAAACTATGGAATGGGGTTGAAGGCTTTATCGAACTGTTCAAGAGGCATAATAACATTTTTCACGATTCAAATTGACGCCTGTGACAGTCTTGATATTCGATTAGAATAATAAATTAAGTTTCTGCATTTATGTGGGTTATCATCTGCAAACTAAATACGGTACCTTGACACTCTTTTCCACGCAGCAGCAAGCCAATAGCAATACATGGTTTGCTCCTTCTATACAAATGATTACCTATTTTATCCTTAGGAGATATCACCTCATCCGACATGTTTGGTCAAGCCTTTTCGAAGGTTGATAATTTTATTAATTTTTTTTTTTAAAACAAATCTGCAAATAAGAAAAATTTCTTGTCAGTATCTATGGATATCTCCCTATAATCAATTCGCGAATATGTTTGCCATTAAGTCATCCGGACGGTGATCTAAGTGCGAAATTTCAGGGTTAGTTCACTAAACAAGGTATGTGTGTATAAGAGAATCATGTCGAATTCTCGTTATTATCTTTTGGTACATCAAATTATTGCATTCGCGAAAACGACTTCCAAGTCAATATGAAAGGGTATCTAAGTATCAAAATAAATTTAAAAAACTCTCAAGGAAATCAAGGTCCTAGCTTTTGACAACGAGGTCAAATAGATCACTTTTATGGTCAGTATCTGCTAATATATGACGTAATTTCATTCGTAAAACTGATTGACAAAGTAACGTAAATTGTGAAGTGTAGAACCAGTAAGTTCTAGCAGAAATGGGCTCTGACTTGAGAGAATGATGTCAAATGCAACATGTTTCTGCCCATTGTCTGCTGATACACATAAGTATTGATTTTACGGAAGTGATTAATGCAATTCTAAAGGGATTATGAGTGCGGAAGAGGACGAGTACATCAATGTCAGCGAAGCAAAGCCCTGGCTTGCGAGAATGAGGATAGAGGGACTGTGTTCCGAAAGAGGATCATTCGAAATAGCTATGTGCCAAATTTCATGCTTGTAACCGAAAGTACACAATATAACTGCACAACTATGATGTATTGTTCGCGCATAGGGTTGTCTGACTCATTAAATACTACATAGTCATTTATGTATTATAAAATCATTTGCGCATAAAGCCAGTTTTGAGTATTATCAATGAGTCAATATGAAAAGGTATCTAAGTATCAAAATAAATTTAAAAAACTCTCAAGGAAATCAAGGTCCTAGCTTTTGACAACGAGGTCAAATAGATCGCTTTTATGGTCAGTATCTGCTAATATATGACGTAATTTCATTCGTAAAACTGATTGACAAAGTAACGTAAATTGTGAAATGTAGAACCAGTAAGTTCTAGCAGAAATGGGCTCTGACTTGAGAGAATGATGTCAAATGCAACATGTTTCTGCCCATTGTCTGCTGATACACATAAGTATTGATTTTACGGAAGTGATTAATGCAATTCTAAAGGGATTATGAGTGCGGAAGAGGACGAGAACATCAATATCAGCGAAGCAAAGCCCTGGCTTGCGAGAATGAGGATAGAGGGACTGTGTTCCGAAAGAGGATCATTCGAAATAGCTATGTGCCAAATTTCATGCTTGTAACAGAAAGTACACAATATAACTGCACAACTATGATGTATTGTTCGCGCATAGGGTTGTCTGACTCATTAAATACTACATAGTCATTTATGTATTATAAAATCATTTGCGCAAGAAACCAGTTTTAAGTATTATCAATAAGTCGGTATAGCTAAGACATTAAGTGCAAGTCCAGGGATTGGAGGGTCATTGTTTCGATTCCCACAGAGGGTTAAGTTATTCTTCCTTTTAAAACATATTTCCATATATGCGAATTGCTTGGGGGTAAAGTTAAACATCTTTATTCGGTGAAAGTTGCGGAGTTGTTCCGCTTACTTCTGAAACGTAATTGTTGCGTTTGTTTTTATGATGCATGATCTATAATTTGATACCAAGTATTATTCAATGTTAATCATAATGATAATGCGTTACTTGTTATGCTTCTTCACCAATTTGTGTTTTATCTAGATTGGGTAGATAAAATGATTACTTGAAGTAGTGAACTTATTTTTCTACTTTCTAAGACAGTCGCCTGTGACTGTATGCAAATTAGCTGAACCACTGACAAGGTTGCGGCTCATCTTCCTTGGTATATAAGAAATCCAAGTATCTTAAATTGTATATACATGTGCATCCTGTTCAATGAAAATGGTAATATCTGAAGACAGTGACTGATGTGACGACCGACAGCTTTTAAGCGACTGACGTAAGACAATTGAAGTCTGAACGGAAATCAACGAAGCAATAATTAATTCCACCGAATATAGTTGCAAATGAATTCAAACGTGCCTGAAGACAGTGTTGTCATGTGAGGTTGAAAAGGAAAGTGTGGCAGAGATCACACTCTCTTAGCGCATGCGTATTTCAAAAAGTCACAAGAACAAGAAGAACAACAACAACAACGCGAGCCTCCCGTAGACCTGCGTGCCGCAGGTAAAAAAGATCTGTCACCTTTCTGCTGATATACCACCATGGTAAGTTGAAATACAAGCGTCTACTCCGTCATTCGATATTCAGCCCTCGTACATTAAAGAATCTCCGCGTCCATAATCCAAAGACCTAATTCATATGATAACATTAGCACCAAATTAAAAGGATAAATCATTGTATACATAAAACTACCAACAGTTTTCAATGGCGCCAGCAAGACATTATGATATTTCAAAAATATGAAATCCTTATCGCTGAACAGTATTCTTAATCCATATGATATACGTTGTAAAGTCGTTATCTAGAGTATGATGTATCTTAGCCACTCTTTTATTGCGACTGTTCATATGAACACTATGAGAATCTTGAAATACATAGGTTGATACGGCCCCAGCCCCGGGTTGAGCGGGCTTAGACACAAGTTACGAAACCCTGTTTTACAAGTTTCTGTAATAATGTTTTGTGACATTGATTAAAATCGTCACTTTTAACACAGGCTCTAGCAAATGCTACTAGGCGAGATATGTATACGCCATATGCAGGTCCCTCGGATATATTACTGTCCAGATAGTCATAGTTTACGATGTCGAAATTGTAATCATCTTTCTTGTCGTAAAGTCGACGAGAGAGAAGGCCCGCTTCATATTTAGAGATATAAGTCTAGATAAGATGTGCCGCTATGGCCATCTGTAGTTTCCTTCAAATCCAGTGAAGGTGGAGATATATCCTTCACTGCATCATTTACATAGCGATTGTCCACAGCAAGAAGATCGTCTATATAGCGTTTGGTGAATGAGAAGGAACGGGATATCTTTGTCTTGAATGATTGTCTTCTTGAATCTGGTGCTAATGCTATTATATGGAGGGAGGGAGGGAATTTGGCTTAATGTCACACTCAAGTTTGTTTCACTCATATGGTGACAGTCAGTTTGGTTGGTGGTGGAAACCGGAGTACCCGGAGAGAACCACCGCCCTTCGGCAAGTAACTGACAGACTTTCACACATGGACCAGCTGGGCTCAAACCCGTGCTGGTTCAGTGGTGTGAGGCTAGCGGTCACAAGCGAAGCGCCTCAGACCACTCGGCCACCGAGGGCCCCTGCTATTATATGGAATGTGAAATAGGTCTTTGGATTATGGACGACGGCTGAATTATGAATGACGGACCAGACGCTTGTAATTTGAAATAATCTATTTTTAAACGCGTCTGCATATCGTCGTATTCATAAGAAGACAGATATAGGTCAGCCAAAATGGGTGCAAAATTAGTACCTGAAATAGTCTTCACAGAGGACAAACACAGATAGACACACACAAACAAGACGGTTAGACATGGACTGCTCTTTATTGGAGATCGCTCAGTATATATACAGGTAAAATACGTACGTCGCGGTTGACCAATTAATCATGTAAATACGAAGTGACATAACAGTCACAGTTCGGTGGTCGGGCGCTACCGGTCACTTCCAATATTAGCATAAGGCTCGTGTACGCGTAATATACATCATTAGAATAGAGCGATAGAGGGGAGGCTCTCGAAGATTAAATATACAGATCACTACACCTCCTCTCAACTTAGTCAATTTGTAATATATTATTTTATATACATATCCTATGTCCATTTTCAATAATTCAAGCTTATCACATCAGAAGAAAATCAATAAACACAAATTTAACATAAAAATTTAACATCCAACATTTAACACATATATATATCTCTACATTACAGGATATTTTACAAAAACGCGAAACCCAAAATGAACTTTTACAAACCACTATTTCATCAGTTAATCACTCAACCGTGTTATCTAATAATTTCGACGATATGATCTAGTAGGAAACATATCCCGGTCTAATGACTGGTTTTCTCACTCTTTGTGACCTCCTTAGTGTTTGTTGTGACATGTCCGGTGTAGTATCAGTACTAGTTGAAGTGGATTCGGTCTTTTGAGAATTTTGAGAGATATTTGTATCACCAATTTCTTTCATTATTCTCTCCACTTCCTCATCTTCATCAAACTGGTCTACATCTACATATCCTCGATCAGGACCTTTATAAGATTTGAAGAAAGACTTATCCCTAGTTACAAGTTTGCCTTGATCATTTTTGGCTGTAATCATACTACCCTTGGTTTGTACCACATCGAAAATTTCTTTTCGGTATCTGAGGTCAAATTTTGAACGTTTTGAATTTTTCACCAAAACTTTCTCCTGACAAACAAAATCCCGTTGTTTCACTCTCCCATGCTTGTCATGGTATTGCTTATTTTTAAGCATGCTTTTTTTATGTTGACGTTTGACCTGAATGTCAACATGCAAATCGGGAGCAGTGAAAGACGGCAACTTGTTTTTAACTTTGCGGCCGAACATGAGCTCTGCAGGACTTTTACCTGTTGACGGATGTGGAGTTGTGCGATAATTCAGCAAGAATTTTCGCATCTCTAATTTCCATTGTTTTCTTTCGATCAAGGAGCACCTAATGACTTTGCCAAGGTTCTTCATGAAATTTTCAGCTAAACCGTTCGCCCTCGCGTACTCCGGTGTGACTTTCTGATGTCGGAAACCCGAGTCATTTGCATACGACTTGAATTCGTTAGAATTGTATGGAGGGCCGTTGTCACTTTTCAAACTTGTCGGATACCCGTAAGATGTGAACATACGATCAAGTTTCGGAATAACAGCGGCTGCACTAGTCGAAGTGGTAATTTCGACTTCGGGAAAACGAGAATATTCGTCAATCACGACTACCAAATATTCACCCGAAGGCAAAGGACCATACATGTCACTTGCCAAACGAGACCATACAGTACTCGGTAATTCCGAAGTTTTTAAGGGCTCTGTCACCTTCATGTCAATGTTCAACTGACATGCATAGCAACCGGCAACCGTTCTGTCAACCAAACGATCCATAGCAGGGAACCATACCTTTTCCCTCATCAAAGCTTTCGTTTTAGAAGCCCCCAAATGACCCTCATGTGCAGTGATCACCATTTGGGATTGGAGCTGTGACGGTATCACAATTCTAGACCCTCTAAGTAGAATGTCATTTGCAAAGCACAATTCGTCCTTAATTTGTTTGAAAATTTTGAGATGTTCTCGACTCACATTCTTAGGAGGTTTGTGCCACTCATTCGTTTTCAAACACTGCGAAACAAACACTAGTGTGGGATCGGACCGAGTAGCAGCTCGTACTTTTTCCATACTTACTGCCCGAGGTTTCGAGTGAGCTTGAACAAATGAAACGTGTTCGTCTGTATGTCTGCCGGTGCGGGGTCGAACAGAACCGAAAGGGTGACGGGACATATAGTCACTGGGGTTGTCAATACCAGGCCTATATATAACACGAAACCTGAATCTTTGGGCCCTAGTGACCCATCGTTCCAAACGGCTGGACATTTTATTCAGATCTTTACAGCCGAATATCTGCACAAGCGGTTTGTGGTCTGTTTCCACAATAAACCCCGGAGAACCATCAAGATACAAACGATGGTGGTCCATACCCCACGAAATAGCCAAAGCTTCTCTCTCTAATTGGCTATAGCGCTGTTCAGTTTCGGATAGCGCACGACTGGCACAACTAATCAGTGTTTCATTCTGTCTCAGAATCGCGCCAAGTCCAACTGGACTCGCGTCTACAGTCAAAGTAACATCTTTGCTGACATCAAAATAGCCCAAAGTGACGTCCGAACAAATCGCGTCTTTTATCGCGTTAAATGAAGCCTCTTGTGCCTCACCCCAAACAAAAGAAGAAGTTTTCTTTGTCAGAGATCTAATTGGTTCAGATAACGTACTGAAATGTGGTACCATCATAGAAGGAAGGCCTAGCATTCCCAAAAATGACCTTACTTCAGAAACGTTTTTCGGTGGCTCCAATGCACGAATAGATTTAATTCGACTTTCGTCACAATGCATGCCATTTTTGTCAAATACAAATCCGAAAAACACGATTTCCGGAACAGAGAAAAGACATTTAAGTAAACTCAGTATGAGTCCACTATCGGACAAACGCGATAAACAAGCGCGCAACGCACGGTCATGTGACTGTTGGTCTTTTCCATGAATAATTATGTCATCAGCAATACTCTCAACTCCCTGTATATCTTGCAACAGACAGTTCATCTCATTTTGGCATATTTCTGATGCAGAATTAATACCAAACGGGACGCGAGAGTAGCGCCGCAAACCGATATGCGTGCTTATCGTGGTAATATTTCTGGATTCTTCATCGAGTTCGAACTGCAAATAGTGCTTGTTAGCATCTAATTTGCTAAATACTTTCGAGCCATTGAATTTCGTACGTATCTCCTGTACAGTTGGAGTTACGTGATGTTCTCTTCGAACCGCCTGATTAGCCGCGCGATAATCTCCACATATTCTAATATTGTCAGTGCCTGGTTTCGGGACAATGACAATAGGGCTCACCCAAGGTGTTGGCCCGTCAACTTTCTCCAAGATACCCGCTTTTTCCAAAGATTGTAATTCGGCCTCAACTTTTTTACGCAAATGATACGGAACACGTCTATGACCTTGACTCACGGGTCTCACATCCGGGTCTACATGTAACTTCATTTTCTTGTCTTTGTACTTTCCCATACCATCAAAGACCTGTGAATGCTCGCGAACTATATCTTTAACAGACTGCGGGCAATCTACAAGTTTCGTGTCTATTAATGTTACGTCATTCGTCAAGCCACCAACCGACTTCACGATCTCTTGTGGATCGTAAATTCGTGTACAAGCTTGGTCATCGTGTGACGCATCATTTTCTAGAGCCGAAACACTATCACATGGGGGAGAACTAATATGTATAAAACCAAGTTGACTTGCCGATGGGTACCCTAAGACAGAAGAATCAGTAGTGTCAACAACGACAAACTCTAAAGGTTTTGAGCTACTACCCAAGTCAACCGTGGCCATAACTGTACCCAATACACACACCTTTTGTTGTTTACCATATGCAAATACATTTTTGTTTGTTGGTTTGAGAGTTACAGTGTCACTTATGGATTCAAAGTCAATTTTGTTCAAAATATTGCACGAAGCTCCGGAATCCAGCATCAAATCTAGAGATTGTTTATTTATAGTCAAAGTAGCAAATGGGAGTTTTCCTCCGTATTTCTCATAAATCTGGGTTTTGAACAAATAATCGCCACTACTGTCCGACAAATCTTGATCACGAACCACGTTTACTCCTGCGTCTGCCGCTTTTGGCTTGGTGTAAGACGTCTCCCCTTGCTTCTGTAATTTGTGTTCTGTAATTTGTGGCAGCAAGAAACAAAATGTCCTTTTTCATGACAATAGTTGCATTCCTTCCCCTTTGCTGGACAGGGTCCGGAATGCGGGTATCCACGACCACAATAGAGACAGGTGCGCGGTGTTGAAATTTGTTTGCCGAAAGGTCGATTTGCGCGTTTCACAGGCTTTCGGTCACAGTTTCGTGGTTTTGCACCTCTGTTCAGTTGTGTCTGCTGACGTGATTGATATTGTTCGAGTCGATTGACAGAGTCCGATGTTACGTTTTCAATGCCATATGCCTCGCGTTCCGAAATTTCTAATGACCTGGCCAATTTGATTATATTGTCCAGGGACATCTCTTGCTGAAGCGCGCGTCGTCTTACTTTTTTATTTCTCCCTCCTTGAACAATCTGATGTTTTATTTCGACATCTTTCGCGTCCTGGCTCTCGATACCACAGTTATTCACAAGTTTGCGCAGGCGCGTGACGAACTGATCTATATTCTCGTCGTCATGTTGAACAGCACGTCGAAATTGGAATATTTCATATTCGGTGTTCTTTTTGGGGAAAAAGTAATCTTCAAATGCCTTGACGGTCTTCTTATACGCGTCATCAAATTCCTCTTCAGTAGGCATTATTAGAGTTTCGTGGATATCGAATAAATCTTCTCCGCCCCGATCAAGCAACATGGCCCGTTTTCGATCTGGTTCGGTAATGTTCCATGCGACACAGCTATTTTCAAAACGAGCTAGCCAACGTTTCCAACGTGGCGCTAGAGTGCTAGAATCGCCATGAATGTCAAATGGTGCTATCTGTGCAAATATAGGACCTGCCTGAACCGCCATTGTCGAAAACTTTCTAATGTTCTCAAAGGCAAATTTGGTTACGAAATAAAGTTCTTTGACAAAATACAACCATACAACCTTCTGAGAGAATGGAGTTGGGCCGTCTATGCACTCGACGAATTTCTTCTTGGCTGGTAGTAAACAGCCTCTCCAAAATAACCATCAGCAAAGCCAGGATAACACATGAGTCCGGTTAAAATTCTCGTCGCCAATGAAATAGTCTTCACAGAGGACAAACACAGATAGACACACACAAACAAGACGGTTAGACATGGACGGCTCTTTATTGGAGATCGCTCAGTATATATACAGGTAAAATACGTGCGTCGCGGTTGACCAATTAATCATGTAAATACGAAGTAACATAACAGTCACAGTTCGGTGGTCGGGCGCTACCGGTCACTTCCAATATTAGCATAAGGCTCGTGTACGCGTAATATACATCATTAGAATAGAGCGATAGAGGGGAGGCTCTCGAAGATCAAATATACAGATCACTACAGTACCCAATGGAATACCTATATGCTGTTGATATATTGTATTGCCAAATTTCACATAAATTTTATTAATGAGAATTCGAGCAATCCCTTGTATGTAGTTGAGCTAAAGAATGTTTTATGGCTTCTGACAAGAAAATACCAACAATCAGTTTTCTTGAACACTGACACTAGTACTTTTGAGTTTTTCAATATCCACATACGATTCATTGCCAGAGCTCTTAGAAATAGTGGCGCAATACCTTTACGAAAATGCAATTACCTCCTGGTGAGACCTAGTCAACGGGGTTGAAAGAAGATCGGTGGTACAGCTTCTAGAACCAATTATAAATCTAGCTTTGTATGATGATTTATGCATTTTGGTAGTCTCGTACACTTTGAGTATATCGCTATGAGTGGTTCCTTTCCTTGACAAACGTTTTGTGGTTGTTAAATAAATCTTCCAGAGTAACTACTGTTTGGGAGTAAGTAGAAGTATTCGGCGATGATCTGGTTATACTCAATTCCTTAACCAGCACCTGGTAATATTAATATTTACATATGAATATTATATTATTTGAAGCTTTGTCTGCTGGGACTATGACGAATTTACTCCGGAGATTTTCTAGAACTTCTTGCGAACTGAGGTTTCTAAGTACCGGTACTTTTTTGCTTGGGGAAGGGTACTACTGTCAATATGGCGGATTGTTTCGTTGACCTTGTTCTTGGTGAGGTCCAACCAGTCAGCGAATACTGCAAGTTCAACTCTATTAGGTCATCATCACTCACTATATTAATGTCATCAGTCACAGTATACTTGCATGGTGGATAGATAAAGTTCGATGATTCACAATCACAACTATAGCCTCCAGACGTGTATAATTAGTTCCAGTCAAACTCCTTGACAGCATTAGAGTAATTGAATATTTTGATGGATATAGATCTGGTATACTTATATGAAATGCAAGGAGGTTCTGTGAACTTAAAATAGTTTGGCACAGCGCTGCCTGCCTCTGGATCATTCAGGATTCGTGGTAAATCAATAATGTCCAGTCCTTTATCCAAGCAGTTGAGTTTCAAGAAAAACCGGTATAGGGGCCGTATGAACCCATGTACTTCAAGATCCTCATGGTGCTCATATGTACAGGCGCAATCAAAGCGTGACTGAGATACATCATTCTCTAGATGATGACTTTACAACGATTATTATGGATTAAGAATACTGATCAGCGATACAGATTTTACATATTGGAACATCATGATGTCTTGTCGGCATCATTGAAAACTGTTGACCGCTTCTCTCTTGCAGGAAACTAGCCTATACGTTTATGTATACTATGATTGTCTTTTCGAATTTGGTGCTAATACTGTTATATGGAATATGGAATAGGCCTTTGAATTATGGACGCGGATATTCTTTAATGGACGACGGCTGAATTATGAATGACGGACTAGACGCTTGTAATTTGGATGTTTCGATTATGTTCACTGGACGATACCATCGAAAATATGCTATATCTTGACAAACTTTAGTGCTAAATTTTAGTGCTAAATTTAACAATGACACCGATACATATATCAAGTTATAAAGATTTCTTCGATAAATGTACCGTACCGAAGAGCGTTTACAATAGTGCAACTCCCCAGTCAGATCTTGAAAGAAATAAAATTGTATTCCGAGCGGAATAACATATTTGGAACAAGTGACGAAAAATTCCTGAAGCCTTCTGCACAGATGCAGACAAATTAAGTGAATTAACCAATGGGGTAAGAGAAATGAAAAAGTATAAATACAGATATTTCTGGGATGATATTAAAAAAATTCTTTTGCGGTCGGCCAGGCAAGCTTATGAAACAGGAATACTTTTGTCTTCCGACCAACATACATGTAGTAACAAATCAAGGGGAGAAAAGAATTGGCGTTCAATTATTCTGTTCAACAACAATTAAAGAATTGTCGTCCGATTACTCTATTGAACATCGATTACAAGATGATATCAACTTGTATCGCAAAAAAAATGGACTAACAGACGAAACACAGAAGAGCTTCATGAAGGGAAGGTTGGTTGGAAAATTACTAGACTATCATCTGATCGTATTTATTACGATGGAGAAAATATCATTCCAGGGCTGCTTTGCTTGGTAGATTTCGAGAAGGCAGTTGAATCCGTTTCTTGATACTACATGTACATAGACACAATTTTTGGGGCCGAAATAATCCAGTGGATATAGATAAGAGAATTCAGGTGAAACACTTTATATTTCAGATTCTGCTTGTAACTAACTAGCTTTTAAAATTCTGGGATAAAACTGAATCCGATAAATTTAATCTGCTGCATCTCTTTTTTTGCGTACGCATTTCATCTAGAACAAGTTTCATGCTGGGACTATCATGGTTAACCTGCTTATCTCAATAACAAAAAGGTATATACACTTGTGTAGGTATAACAGCACGAAACTTCATTTTAAAGTGGTAATGGAATTTGTGCTGAAGAGAGAGGCATAGAATACTACATAGACAAAACGAGCAAATGCCAGAGCTCTTTCGAGGGAAAATGGGGTTCTTTGGCGTTTTATATTATTTAATTCCCGTACATATCCGTTTGATATGTGGTGATGTGTATTAAGATACATAAGGCCAACACGGATTCAGGGATACAACTTGAAGTAGCGAGGAAAAAACGCGTCTTCGTTTTCTTATTTGACGCGCTTTTAAAGTGTATTTTTCTATTAGAAACGATCTTTCCAAAACCATTGCACAATCGCTACAGAGTTGAATCACGATAGCTACAATGTTGCGTCATTATGTTCCCGTTCGATGTGTGCGTCAGTGTGTCTTTCTTCCAAAGCCATCTGGACATTATCGTTACTGATCCATGTCGGGATATTGCTTTATCCCATATGATGTAAGAAATTTCTGAATTTTTCTTAACGTATAACCGAATAATATTGTATTAGTGCATTTTTTCTGATTGTATACTAAAGGACCGTAATCATATCTCAAGTACTAAGTGACATCTGCTGACAAAATTCTGGCAATTATGTTACAAATCTGTTCAAATGTATCTTGTCCATAACCCTTTACCAATAGGAAAAGTTGTATGGTAATATCGTTGTTTTAATTTCAAAAGTAATAAAAAAATATCAGTCTGAAACAATTGATAAAGGGAAGTATATTTTACCGAAGTCAGAATACATTGTATCAACAATAAATATAGTTATTTGGCGAAATGTAATTTTGAACCACTATTAGACTGGTCACAGCTGAAGAAAAACTAAACGCTTTTCCTGTCAAAATTTTCTCTGTGGTTTTACCATCTTATATCTATTCTGATCGAAATTTGCCCTTGGGTCACCCTAGATTTTGCCTCCAATCCAAGATGGCCACCATAATAAAAAGGCCACAAGAATCACGTAAATTGGTTTTCGTAGCTTCTATTTGTCACAAAGATTAGCTTTTTGTCTAGTATAGGGTTTGCAGGAACAAGAAACATGATTCGGCGCATTAAAATGCGTTTTAGCTGCATTACCCTCCAAAATCCAAAATCGTCACCAAAGTCCAAATTGATCGCTAAAATCACCTATATTGGCTCTCTACAGCTTCCTATTTGTAACACAAATTAGCTTTTTGTCTCTCTTATTGGGTTTGCTGGGTTTCGGGAGTTTATTCTGTATCCTACATTGCTCTTTGGAGCTTTACTAACATACAGAATCTGTAAACCAGATCTCCCGCACCTTGTAAATTTTACAGAAATTTGTCGGGATTCAAGAAGTTGATTTAGGGAACTATAATAGTCGTTATAGCTTTAACGGCATCTAAAACAAAAGAAGGCCTCCACTATCCAAAATTGTCACCGAATTCATGTGAATTGGAAAACAGATTTTTTCTTGTCTAATGTGGGGGTTACAGGATTTCAGATTCTGTGCACTTGAGCGCTCATCAGAAAGCTAATTTCTGCAAAAAAAAGAGAAGCTGTGGGAGATCTGGTTTGTAACATGGTTTTGGCGGCCATCTTGGATTTATATGTTAGACCCAAAGAACATTGTAGTGTACAGAATAAACTCACAGAATCCAACAAATTAGCGGATGATGAGGCTATAACGCATTCTAATGCACAAAGTCAAGTTTCTTGATACTACAAACCCCATATTAGACACAAAAAGCTAATTTCTTTGAGAAATATAGAAGCTGCGATCAAATAATTTACGTGATTTTTGCTGTCATTTTTGTATTTTGGCGGCCATCTTGGATTTGAGGCAATATCCAGGGTGGTCCTAGGGCAAATTTCGATCAATATAGGTATAAAATTGTAAGTTTGACATGAATAGCGCTTAGGTCTTCCTCAGCTGTAACTGTCTATATGTACAAGCCAATGCCTTGTTACTCACTGACTACGAGGAAATGCAAAATATGCAAAATTACGGTAGAGAGAACAGCAATGAATGCTCAATGTTTAGTCCAGGGGTTAATGCAAAACAATATCATTTACAGCAAAGTTGATAACTGCAACAGCCGTCATATAAATAACGCGTAATTACAACCGAACCATTCGTTTAACCTTATCTGGCCTGGGCGATTTGGGGTTTGAGGGGGGGGGGGGGGCCGATGCCCCTCCCCCCAGAAATATTTTACCTCGTTGAGCTAGGGAGCTGAACCTCACTACACTATACCCTTGGGTCAAGCTCCACTAGAAAATGTAAAAAAATCCAAGATATCCGCAATGATGAATTAGTAAAAAATAATCTGATGTGAACTAAAATAGCTTTTGTCCACTTTTCCTCCCAGAAAAGCAGAAATTTTGAAGAAAAATGGCTAAAACATCACTGGTACCCCACATGGTGGGCATTCGGAATTTGCCCACTATCCTTTGCTCGGGGATGAGGGGTATTCATTTAGGATCAGAATGACCCCAATATGATAAGCTATAAAGTCAAGAAGCGACAGCTTTCCAGGCCTGGTAGGATTAAAAGTAGCTTGAATTCACTCACTTTATTAACTTGCTCCATGTGATTGCATATACTACCATTTTGCTTTATCTGAGGACCTCCTCGATTTAGTAGTTTTCAGGATCATACATCTAGCGCGATATAAATATAACGGTTTTACATCAGATTTGGAAAGAAGAACCCCAGATTCTTCTTTCTCTGGGTTATCAGAGAAGAATTCAGGACAGAATGTCCAAACAGTGGTACAGTCGCAAAATTTGACATGATCAAACATTTCTAAAAATTTAATCTTAAAATCCAGAATTTCTGGGAGAACCCTTCGGAAAGTCTGACAGTTTTGGCTCATAATTCAAGCACGTATTTGTCAAACATCAGTCTGACATCACAATTAATACCCTTAAGTTTGACATGCTCGTTCAATTCAATGGTTATGCTACATGTGCCTAGATTTAAGACATGATTTTTTTTATACCAAATAGTATACCTTGAAATTTACTGGGATTATCACACAAACAATTATTGGTGAAACCAATCAATGACATATACGCTTTGAATTTTAAGAAGCTCGATAAATTTTTCGACAGATTTATCATTTCATATTTATGCATAATTATATAAGGACGATTCAACAGACAAAATCATCTCGTTAATGTATATATTAAAAAGGACTTAGTTCTGAGACACACCTTTAACTGTATCGTGATCGTCGATATAAGCATCTGCGATTTGATTCCTTTGCTTTTGATTTCTCAAATAATCACAGATTAAACTCGGTCGATCTTTTCGTCACACAATAGGTCAATATGTTGAGTAGATCACAAGGAAAGGAATTAAAGGCATTGTGCACGTCCATAAGTACTCCACCAGCATTGTCAGGGACTTTCTCCACTCTTCAACACATTATAGTAGTATATCAGATCTCACCGTTTTTCTTTATACAGATAAGAAGTTTGAGAAAATGATATTGACATGGTCAACACGCTGATTCTGCTATACATGTCTCTTCGACATCACCGGACCGATAGACAAAGATAACATATCATTTTCCTTCTCTCAGCCTTCTCTTTGTAATCTGGCGTACTTCTCCATCTTCATGTCGTCAGGGGAAATGTAGTTTTCTATTGACTCGTTGATAATGTTACAGAAAGATGAGGAGACAATGTCTCATTCGCAATAGCACCAGCCCAGTAGAGCTCGATTACAACAGTATAATCATGAATCATATATCAAAAGGTTCGTCACGCTCATGGATCTTCATATTCTGATATTATACCGATATTGAAGGTATGTTGCTGATATATTAATGATCTAAGAACGGTTTACAAAAGGAATCTTAAGAGATAGTTTCCGATTCGTGGCTTGTACGATTAATTTGCTTCTGCCTTCCTGCATTGAGAGCTGAAACATTTTGTATTAGAGTCATTTTAACCCTATCTGGCCTGGGCGATTTGAGACCTGTTCAGGTTTGGGGTTGAGCATTTCCGCCAACCTAAATAGTTTTCTTATCCCTTGAGCTGGGAAGCTAAAACGTACCACAGTATACCCTTGGGTGAAGCTCTACCAGAAAATATAAAAAAAGTCCAAGATGATCACTTTTAGGACGTCACAGTGGCGTCATTTTTAAAAAGGGCATTTCTTAGTCGATTTTTCTGTCAGTTTTTTCGTTTATTCATTTCTTAGCAAAAACTGCATGATACATGAGTAAATAAGAATCTGATGTGAAATAAAATAGTTTTTGCCCACTTTACCTCGCAGAAAAGCAGGAATTTGGAAGAAAACTGCCGAAAATATCACTTTTCTGGCACCCCACATGGTCGCCATTTGAATTTTCCCATGATCCTCTGCTCTCAATTTTTTGTCGTTTCGAAGATTGGATAGAAAGTTTGGTAGGTGGGCCATAAAGCCTCCTCCAGGCCTGGTAGAGTTAAGCCTTCAGAGCCAATGGCAGTAAGCAAAAAAAAAATATTCATGACTTCTCAACTCTTTAAAGAAACATCACGTAAGACATCATTAAAATCTATGATCGATATGGTAAAATGTTTATGAAAAACAACAGTTTTAGGTAAGAAACTCCTCAATTCCGAATCCGCAGCATTCTCATATGGGAGTTTCGAAACTTGGAACTTCGGAACTGGGAACTTGGAACTTCTGAATTCGGAACTAATGAACTTTGAAACTTGTTTAGGGTGTCACCAATTTCACAGCCCGTTGCTTAAAAATGAAACCGTTCTCAATAACATAACCATATATCGAAGACAATCTATTACAACACATAAAAGGAAAGTGAGAAGAGATGCCGACATACTGACAGAGTCACATGACTTCACAGTATAGTCTTCCGGTTAACCTATTCTAAAGCATATACCAAGAATCTAACGATTCGTGATATGTGTTGTATATCAGGTACGCTTTTATTGTACCTGTTCATGTGGCAACTTGAATGATATGACCACACGGCCCCTAGCACCGGTATAAGCGGTATTAGATACAAATCTAGAGCTATAACACAAAAGACATACTTGTGAAATTACACCTGGAGTCTGCTCGTAATGTTTTTTTGACTGGTTATGCAATAGCACAAACATTTCTAAAAAATACGCGAACCTTCCTCAGCAGAAATTCTTCCAACCTGACAAAAAACATCTTCTGGAACATCGCAGACTAAAATCATGAGTGAGAAAGATCATGGAATGTTGAGGCCGATGCCAGTTGCGCGGTACTGACCCAGAAGTGACTATCTCCAGTCAAAGGTCATAGTCTGCTTTCTTTTAATATCTCCATCAAGGACTTAGACTATAATCAAGGTCTCGGAGCGTTCAGAACATCACATAAAGAAAGCTTATATGTCAAAGCAGATGATTCTCCTAAAATAGCACTGAAATATATCACCAAATTGCGATCTAATCGCTCAAATCCTGAATATATCTGTATTTACAACCCTCAATACGTATATTTGTATTTGAAGAAACCCTCTATTATTCCATCTCTTGGAATTCGTATGGCTCCAAACTGTAGCAGCTGGTATTAATCTTAGTCAAATTTTACTAACAAGCTCTTGCCAGTTTCGCCATGGCAGTTAGCCAAACCAGAGATAGATATTACAACGACGAAACATAAAAAGGCAGATACTAGCCAGCTCGTGTATAGAACTTGGTCTACTGAGAGAAAAATACAGATCGCATCAGGTTATTTATACAGATGGTTCTAACGATGGTGAGAGACTAGCGTGTGCTACAATCGTTAGTGCCAGAACTAAAACCTGTCGACTTCCAGGTAGAAGTTCGATATTGCCTGCCGAAACCAAAGCTCTGTTGTCAGCTTTAGAAGGTATTGGGTCTCCTTACGGAAAAAATATGTCATGTTCTCAGATTCACGGTCATGCCTTCAAGCGATTAAAAGCGGAACTTCAACTCATCCCACAATCTTGAATATTCTGCAATTATATAACCGTAGATTTCATCAACAGATTGATATTGTGTTGTATTGGCTGCCTAGTGACGTATGGTCATTCCAGTTGGCGTTATTGTTCAATATCACACCAAGGTGCTTATGGTTCGCTGTTTCTTGAAGGGTTGAATTTTGAAAATATAATGGAATGGAGGACGGTAACTGTCGCAATAATGCTAGCAGTGAAACAGTTTTAGATGAGTTGAAGTCCACCAGCCATAATTTTGGCCATTCGGTAATTTTTCCCAAGTCCCGATTGATAGAATCAAGCTGTGAATAGTCATATTCATCGTCATCGGAAATAATATATAAACACGCGTCATCTGCGAAAAGGCGTATATTGTTAACGATGTTAGCAGGTAAGTCGTTCATAAATAAAAGAAATAAAAGGGGACCAAGAACTGAACCTTGTGGTACGCCCGCATGGAGGTGTAAAATTGTAGATTCCTTGCCTTTAATGACGACTCGCTGGCAGCGGCTCATTAGATTACTTTCAAACCAGGTCAAAAGACTACCGCAAATGCCAAATTGTTTTAATTTGTGAATGAGGCCTTTATGCCAAACTCTTCTACTCATCAAGTGGGTTGGTCAAATCGATATAAATATCTAAGAGTTGAATAACGGTGGCGTCATTTTTAAAAAGGGCATTTCTTAGTCGATTTTTCTGTCAGTTTTTTCGTTTATTCATTTCTTAGCAAAAACTGCATGATACATGAGTAAATAAGAATCTGATGTGAAATAAAATAGTTTTTGCCCACTTTACCTCGCAGAAAAGCAGGAATTTGGAAGAAAACTGCCGAAAATATCACTTTTCTGGCACCCCACATGGTCGCCATTTGAATTTTCCCATGATCCTCTGCTCTCAATTTTTTGTCGTTTCGAAGATTGGATAGAAAGTTTGGTAGGTGGGCCATAAAGCCTCCTCCAGGCCTGGTAGAGTTAAGCCTTCAGAGCCAATGGCAGTAAGCAAAAAAAAAATATTCATGACTTCTCAACTCTTTAAAGAAACATCACGTAAGACATCATTAAAATCTATGATCGATATGGTAAAATGTTTATGAAAAACAACAGTTTTAGGTAAGAAACTCCTCAATTCCGAATCCGCAGCATTCTCATATGGGAGTTTCGAAACTTGGAACTTCGGAACTGGGAACTTGGAACTTCTGAATTCGGAACTAATGAACTTTGAAACTTGTTTAGGGTGTCACCAATTTCACAGCCCGTTGCTTAAAAATGAAACCGTTCTCAATAACATAACCATATATCGAAGACAATCTATTACAACACATAAAAGGAAAGTGAGAAGAGATGCCGACATACTGACAGAGTCACATGACTTCACAGTATAGTCTTCCGGTTAACCTATTCTAAAGCATATACCAAGAATCTAACGATTCGTGATATGTGTTGTATATCAGGTACGCTTTTATTGTACCTGTTCATGTGGCAACTTGAATGATATGACCACACGGCCCCTAGCACCGGTATAAGCGGTATTAGATACAAATCTAGAGCTATAACACAAAAGACATACTTGTGAAATTACACCTGGAGTCTGCTCGTAATGTTTTTTTGACTGGTTATGCAATAGCACAAACATTTCTAAAAAATACGCGAACCTTCCTCAGCAGAAATTCTTCCAACCTGACAAAAAACATCTTCTGGAACATCGCAGACTAAAATCATGAGTGAGAAAGATCATGGAATGTTGAGGCCGATGCCAGTTGCGCGGTACTGACCCAGAAGTGACTATCTCCAGTCAAAGGTCATAGTCTGCTTTCTTTTAATATCTCCATCAAGGACTTAGACTATAATCAAGGTCTCGGAGCGTTCAGAACATCACATAAAGAAAGCTTATATGTCAAAGCAGATGATTCTCCTAAAATAGCACTGAAATATATCACCAAATTGCGATCTAATCGCTCAAATCCTGAATATATCTGTATTTACAACCCTCAATACGTATATTTGTATTTGAAGAAACCCTCTATTATTCCATCTCTTGGAATTCGTATGGCTCCAAACTGTAGCAGCTGGTATTAATCTTAGTCAAATTTTACTAACAAGCTCTTGCCAGTTTCGCCATGGCAGTTAGCCAAACCAGAGATAGATATTACAACGACGAAACATAAAAAGGCAGATACTAGCCAGCTCGTGTATAGAACTTGGTCTACTGAGAGAAAAATACAGATCGCATCAGGTTATTTATACAGATGGTTCTAACGATGGTGAGAGACTAGCGTGTGCTACAATCGTTAGTGCCAGAACTAAAACCTGTCGACTTCCAGGTAGAAGTTCGATATTGCCTGCCGAAACCAAAGCTCTGTTGTCAGCTTTAGAAGGTATTGGGTCTCCTTACGGAAAAAATATGTCATGTTCTCAGATTCACGGTCATGCCTTCAAGCGATTAAAAGCGGAACTTCAACTCATCCCACAATCTTGAATATTCTGCAATTATATAACCGTAGATTTCATCAACAGATTGATATTGTGTTGTATTGGCTGCCTAGTGACGTATGGTCATTCCAGTTGGCGTTATTGTTCAATATCACACCAAGGTGCTTATGGTTCGCTGTTTCTTGAAGGGTTGAATTTTGAAAATATAATGGAATGGAGGACGGTAACTGTCGCAATAATGCTAGCAGTGAAACAGTTTTAGATGAGTTGAAGTCCACCAGCCATAATTTTGGCCATTCGGTAATTTTTCCCAAGTCCCGATTGATAGAATCAAGCTGTGAATAGTCATATTCATCGTCATCGGAAATAATATATAAACACGCGTCATCTGCGAAAAGGCGTATATTGTTAACGATGTTAGCAGGTAAGTCGTTCATAAATAAAAGAAATAAAAGGGGACCAAGAACTGAACCTTGTGGTACGCCCGCATGGAGGTGTAAAATTGTAGATTCCTTGCCTTTAATGACGACTCGCTGGCAGCGGCTCATTAGATTACTTTCAAACCAGGTCAAAAGACTACCGCAAATGCCAAATTGTTTTAATTTGTGAATGAGGCCTTTATGCCAAACTCTTCTACTCATCAAGTGGGTTGGTCAAATCGATATAAATATCTAAGAGTTGAATAACGGTGGATTGTGAAGGGAGGAAACCGGATTGGCATGGAGTTATATCATGTCTTAAGTAATTATATATATATTTAAATACGACTCTTTCCATCACTGTGCTAAGACAACTTAAAAGTGATATTGAACGATAATTGCTAGATATGTGACGCTCGCCTTTTTTATATGGCGATGTAACATTAGCAAGTTTCCAATCGGTCGGAAATTTAGAGATTTTCAACGATTGGTTAAAAAACAGGCCGTATTGGTTTCCTGAACGAGGCATTTATTCTAACAGGGTTGTACTGTTCGATTGGAAGTCAAATCATGATTATGACGCTATGTTAATTGATGGCACAGTAGGCTAATTCACGTATGTATCTTGAATTACAAGGTCCTCCCAGCGGCCAAATTCCATCGGTAGATAGATAGGATTCAGTGGGGTTTGTCATATTCAATGCCATATTCCGATTAGCTTCATATGATTCAAATAGTATATACCTTATATATTAAATTAGAGAAATAATAACTCGTATTGTAATTGGGATACCCTCTGTGCTAAGCAAAATGGTTTTCTATCAGTTAAACCCTACACTTCCTTCCCAAGAGTTATATGTAGCCGATTGAACCATAGCTAGTCCAGATATAGTTATAATCACAATGCCACAACGACAGTGCAACCTCCTCCCACTGGGGGATTTTGCAGACAATATTCTATTACAGGCCAAGTTGAAAATCAGTTGTTAGCACTCTGGCCGTTGGAGCGTATGAAACATTGTGGTTTGAAAATCAATTTCTGAACTGGTGGTATAGAAAGAAAAACACCTTGTGTATAGTTATAGTACTTCAAACTATGTGGTATATCTGATATGTTGGGAAAGGTTATATAATGCATTAAATGACACTATCATATTTGAACATGTTTAACCCTATCTGGCCGGGCCTTACTGGGACCTGTCCAGGCCTGAAGGGGGGGGGGGGGCGGCGGGGGCGAAATGGCGCCCCTAATTATTTTTCTTACCCCTTGAGCTAGGGAGCTGAAACTTATCACACTATACCCTTGGGTCAAGCTCTACCAGAAAATGTCTAAAAAATCCAAGATGGCCGCTTTGATGACGTCACAGTTTTTTTTTGCAATTTATCCGCATGATAAATTAGTAAATATTAATGTGATGTGAAATAAAATAGTTTTTGCCCACTTTTCATCGCGGAAAAGCAGAAATTTTTAAGAAATATGACAAAAGCATCACTTTTCTGGTACCCCACGTGGACGCCATCTTGAATTCAGGGGGTTATGCCAATAGGCTCAAAATGACCCCAATACGATAAACTATAAAGTCACAGAGTTTCAGTTCTCCATTTTTTGTCGTTCCGGAGATAGCGCAGAAAGTTTGGTAGGGGGCCATAATGACCCCCAGGCCAGGTAGGGTTAAGGCGATTAAGAACTTGAACACTTTCTGTCGGAGAGGTGTAGTTACAAGATACAGCAATATTTTGTTAATGATGTTGGAATCCATACATTTGGTATCTATGGAAAGAAGACAAAGGGGCCAACGTCCTGACTCCAAATTAAAACATATTTGACGCAGTACCGACGTAAATATCTCGATATTGGAATATTGACGAAAACGTACATTCATGTTTGCCTGTCAACAAATAGACCGACATCATGCAAGTTTAAACATATTTGATACCGATTTAACGTCATAATATCCAAATATTGATAAAATCGCACATCCTTGTCTGCCCCTTATCTTTTTTACTATCAGCGATTACTTTATCTGAAATACACTTGAAATCTGAAGCAATGTATCCTACCCTAAATCAAGTGGTAATACCTTCCTTAGTTCTCAGTCATCAGAGGCCCCGTTGCCGTAAAAGAACATAGTTTGATGAACTGTAACTCAAAACACCAATCCAGTAGACCATAAGTGTGACTTCAAAGTTTGACCTCTTCTCTCTTGCAGGAAACTAGCATACGTTTATGTATGCTGTGATTGTTGTTGTTGTTTGTTTATTCGAATTTGCTGCTAATGCTATTATATGGAATAGGTCTTTGGATTATGAACGCGAAAATTTTGTAATGGACGACAGCTGAATTACGAATGACGGACTAGACGCTTTTATTCGTAGTTTATTAATTTCTGTTGGATACATGTATATTTAGAACATTTACATTTAATAAAGGCAAAGTATTTGGAATGTCAGGATATCTGCGTTGTTGACGATTTCTGGTCATGAACCCTATTCAATAGCCTCCGGCAATATTTGACGTTACCGCATGTGGCATTGCCAACATTCATGGTCATTGGACTGCTTTTAGCATATTTTCTTAGTACCAGATGCACAGCATCGTAGACATATTTGCCGTAGCCATTAGGGTACTGCATTTTTATACAATACAATGTACCTCAGCAGTCAGCCTGCTGCATAATGCACTGATCGAATCGGGTTTCCTTCATATATATATTGGACGTTATTATGACATAATCAGTGAAAATATCATTATCGGTCCACTGTATAGTGTATAGCCATCGTTAAGGACTAGGACAATGTTATTATGACTTCCAACAAGCCCTCTCCCTTAGCAAGACTCCCGAGACTTCAATCTGTTTGGTATGAACCATTTGTCATATATGACTGTGGTGGCAAGCCATTTGCATTTCTTCAGTGTTTGTATCTTAAATTGTAAAATTGTTATTCAATAGCGTTAATCAATTACACACATTTAGGCACATTCGTTCTGTTTATTCATTGAGATACAGTTCCCTATGGGATAATAATGGTGTCTGCAGCCTTTCGTGCTACAAACTGTTGACAGGGTTTTAGAGGATGTTGCCCCTAACCAAGAATAAGCTATGGTATGAAGATGATCGATTTTGGCGCATGCGTTCTCTGAGATATACGGTAAAAATAATAAGAAGCAGACACGAGAAATGTAGAAAGAAAATGTTCTTGATGGCATCTACGGGCTAAAAATAGCAATTTTCCAATGATACTTCAAAAAGCAAGCTGTGCAGAGAGCCTATAATGATAAGCTATGATATGGATTAGTTTGAAAGTGTTCAAGATCCCCATTGTGTTCATATAAAGAGTTTCGATCAAAGCGGGATTCAGATGTATCCTTCTGTAGATAACGGTTTTACAACGAAAATTATATGGATATTTATGGAACATCATGATGTCTTGTCAGCATCATTGAACACTTTTGACAATTTCTCTCTTGCAAGAAGCTAGCTTATGTTTATGATTGTTATAGAGGATTATTAGGGTTTGGGTTATGAACTCGGAAAATCTTTAATGGATCACGGCTGAATATTGAACGGCGTACTACATGCTTGTGTTTATTGAACTACTTAATTTAGGAGAAGAAATTAAAATAAGAAGGGCAACCAATTACCCTCGTGGCTGTTATTTTTAATTTACCATAATGCAATATAAGCTCAAAATGAGAATGAAATAGAAAACGGTGGTGTTAAGCAACTCGATCAGAAGAAAATAATGCTTGGAGAGGAAAATGACCATATTAAAAGAAAAACGTAAATATAATGGCATGTCGGATGAACCTTTATGGCTGTCATTTTGAATTTGCTAGTGATGCTGTGCTCGATCGGTGAAACATGCAAATAGACCCAAAGTGGTCATGAAATGATAAACAAAGAGTCATGAAAATCTAAATTAAACCACACGTTTCCGATTATCCCTTATGGCCACCATTTTGAACTTTTCCGTGTTGTCCTCATGGCTATGGTAGCCATACATTCAAAGTTTCTTGGTAAACAGACAATCAAAGTTTCTCAAATTCTGTGATAAATATCGCACACTAACGGCAAAATACGATCGGAGCGTGAAAGATCTCTGGTGCTATGTTTCGTAACTTGTATCTAATTCCGGTTTACCTGGGCCTAGGGACTGTTTGAATATCATGAGTCATACATCTGTTCACCTTAACTCCACTATCAAAGGGTGACTGAGATAAACACTCTGGAAACTTGGAAATTAATTTGGGTAAAGAATAATGACCATTGGTCGGGACTTTATGTGTAGAACATCATCATGTCTTGCTGACATCATCGAAAACTATTGACCGCTTCTTTCTTGTAGGACATATGGTTGCTGTTTAGTCGACAGACGTCGTCAATTTTTCCCACCGCTTGCATATCTCTCCAGTTTATTACTTGTATATGGTCGGATTCTGCTGGTGGACTGCTAATCCCCGAGGCCCGTCCTCTGTACATGTCACTTGACAAATATATGTAGGTTTATTGTTTCGGTGGGAAACTTAAGCCGTACGACGTCGGATTTTACAGGTTAGATTTCTTGGTATCTTGTATTTACCAGGTTACCCCATGTTAAGGCGTTTACTCCATCAGACGTCCATGATGCTCATCCATTAACATCAGATGAGTTGTTTGAACTGACCTATCATCATCCCGAGCTAGCGAATCTAATTCCGCTTAAGCCGGTGCTAGGGCCCGTTTGGATACTTCATAGTCTCCACATGAACAGGTGCAATACAAGCGGGGTTGAGATACTATAAGGCTACGTCCGAGAATCCACGGTATTCTCGGGTCTGAATGTTGGGTGTCGAGATTACTTTCCTGTAGAGTCATCTGGTTGCTTTTTAGTCGCCAGTCGTCATCAATTTTCCCCACCTTTTGCATATCGCTCCAATCCTCATGTGTTCATATTATATAAAAATAGATACACCAATTACCAATTGGCCGCCAGTTTGAATTTGCCCATGATGCCTCTCACAGAATAGTACAAAATGTGAAGCGGCGTAACTCAAATTCGACGCTTGTCTATAATATTTCGAGCTTAATATTTCTACAGACCCAGATGACCGCCATATTGAAGTTACCAATGATGAATCTACCCCTTGAACAGAGTATTATGTAAAAAAAATCCAAAGTATTTCCAATATGATGAGCTGTGGCATGGCATCTGTGATCTCATAAACGACAAAGGTCAAAAGTGAAAACAGTATCTGGTCATATCTCAATTGCCACCCTATATTATCCAGCTTCCAACGCGGAATGCGATCAAAACATTTTCCAGCTCTAGCAGAAAATATGCATTAGAGTATCAGAGACATTACAATTATGTCACATCCATCTACCATTTCAGAGTTTTCATCGTACAATATCACAAACATGTTTCACTCATGTACCAATGATACCAAACATCTACAGTTTATGAAATAACAGACTGGCACAAATGATAACTAAAACCCTACCTTTATCTTCATGATAAATGATAACTATAACCCTACCTTTATCTTCAGCATTTAATATTGAAGGCTAGGAGATACAGTATGGTCTCTATAAGGCAAACATCCTTGTATCCAAAGTGTAAACAGGTGTTATTCAAACGTTAATAACGCAGGGTTTCAGTAAAACATTGTTTATAAAATTTCCCAGCTGGGGAGTTGGGATGGGGTTACGCTGAATTCCAAGTCTATTAGTGCGGACAGCAGAAACCAGGTTTTCACTTGCAGAATTTGCGGTGCTTTGGGAATTTATGTCATTGTCGGGACATATTTTTGCATTGTTACATTGCTCCAACGATATTGGAAAACCAACGTTAAATTATCTCTGTGTATCTGTCGTGAACGATTAACGACATACTCCCCAGACCATTCCGAACTAGAGAATTACTACACGTATAAGCTTCTCTTAACACTCTCACGTGATATGGCTTCATCGTCATTATACGCTCTATCCGAGTTTTACGTCTTTCATTTACTTCCCGAAACGTCGCACACAGACAACGAAATGGAGCTACTCCAGGCTTCAGGAAAATTTTACGACATCAGGGTAGGCTATAACCCGTATTGTCCGATTTCACGACATCAGGGTAGATTATATCCCTACTCTCTTATTTTACGACATCAGAGTAAGGGTCAGATCCGAAATTCAATATTCAGCGTCGTCCATGAAAGAATTTCCGCGTCAATAATCGAAAGATTTATTCATAAGTCAGCACCAATTCCAAATATGTACGAAGGAAAATTAATAAAAACAGGATGGTTTCCTACAAAAGAGAAGCGACTATATCCCGTTATCTTCTATTACATGACATCAGGGTAGACAATATCTGGTATTCTCCTATTTTACGTCATCAGGATTGAGTATATTCCGTATTCTCCTATTTTACGACATCATAATAGGCTCTATCTCGTCTTTGGCGTGACCAGTGTGGAACATTTCACAAATAGGCCTATAGGGTTATAAAGTTCTCAGCAGAACATCCCAATAAATGACAGAGATAATATGTAATGTTTCGAAGCTAATCATCAGTATCACTGAACCTGTTAACTGCTTCCACTGTTCGCCTATCTTAGTATAATCTTGATGTACACATCAAGTACTGAAATCCATTTCTTCATCCATTTCGATCAATTTTGTTTGTAATTCATCGTTTTTAGAAATATAAACGAATCACATTAAATCTAGGTATGAATTGTTAGGGATCGTGCGTTGATTGCATGAGTTCCAGATAATCCACGATAAACATCAAGGCATTACGCAAGCACAAATATACTCGCTGCTACGTCCTTATCAGTGGAGCGTAATGGGAACGTTATTCAGTGAGATACCAGTGGTGATACCACTACGTATTCGCCTCATTTCCACATAAGGAACACGATTACACTATTAATGTACCATTAGATACCGTCCCATTATCCCACCCTGGAAACAGTCGACCAATTCTATGAACTCGGTGTATTTCCCGTAATGGTCTTCTAAGAGGGACAGTTATTCTGACACGCTTGTACTGTGCGATTGAAAGTCCAGTCACGTTCTATAAAGGTCGCTCGGTTAATCGACGGCATGGGAAGCCACGTATGTGCGATGTAAATGTTTCGGCAATACGTAATAAATTACACGATCCTTCCTGTAACTATGTCCCTGTGGTTAAATCTTGGGCTTCGGTGGAAACTTCACATTCAGACACCTGGGTCAGCATATTCAATACCATACTCTGATAGCCCTAGAAGGGCCAGATTACTGTTGGTTTTGGTGATGTTTTACAAATATGCAGTCAGTATATTTGTCTGTGGGGTCAGAATGCCGGTTTGATGGATAAGAATGTCCGGATGATTAGTATCCCTTTTCATATAATTTTCTATGCAATTAGGGATGGACACTTGTCCTCAATGTGGAGAAAAGTGTCCTAGCTGGGTTAGAAGATAAGAAACGGACACTCTTAGCCACCGGACATTCTTACTACACCGGCTTCGTTTTCCACCACCGTTTTAATGTTGCGCACAATTGTTATCTGTATACGGTGAGATTCTGCTTTCGTTCCCGAGGCTTGCCGTGTGTACAAGTCGTGGTGAGTGTAGTTTTATGACTTGTAAACATGGCGGAGAATGAAGCGTTTGGTCGGCGTCGGACCTCACAGGTTTTTGTTCTGAAAACGTAATTACAATCAATATATACTCCCAAACGAGGGAGTATTTATTGATTGCAATTACGTTTTCAGAACAAAAACCTGTTTTTGAATATCTGGCGGTCACATAACTCATCATTTTCCAACAGATGACTTCATGGGGCTATTACATCATGACTCTAAAATCTGTATCTAATACCGCTCAGTCTGGATCTAGGGGTCGTGTAGCCATTTCAATTCAATATGTCAAGATGAAGAACTACAATTAAAGCGTGGCTGAGATACAAATCATCACAAGGATTACTTTTGGTTCTAGTTTTGGAAAAATGCAGTTAGTATATTTGTCTGGGGGTCAAATTACTTCTTGTCAGTACGCCGGCATGGTTTTCCGCCACCCTTTTAATGTTGCGTATAATTATATGGTTGCAATACTGTATACCTGGTATAGGCTACTCACGTAATGAAATAAGAACTCATACTGTGTTTGCTCCAAGAAATAGGGTTTCTCTCAGGTATACGCTAAACCTCCTGCCCTGTGGTCATGTGAACATATCCGCCTTCTAGAAGACTAGAACTTTAACTAGAAGACTATACTGTGAAGCCATGTGACTCTGTCAGTATTTCGGCACCTCTTCCCACTTCCCTTATATGTGTTGTAATTCTAGCTGATATTATTTTATAATGCCAATGACGTGGTTATTTCGCAACGCATTGCCCTTTGTTGTACAACGTCAAAATACGATGTTGCTGCGGAAATATGTTAAAATATAGCCAGTTTTATCCCAAAGAGGTATATTATAGACAACCGTGAATGGGCGAATAGGATAATCTACGACGCCACCGCCCTAAAGGTAGTTAATTTCAATCAAATAGGATTCTTCTGACCAGAGGTATAACGATAGCCTTGCCATGTATACAAATATGGCCTCCATATATGCAACCCTACTTATGGGCTATTTAGAAGTATTCCTTTGCGAAACATATATACTCATTCCAATAGATTGTAGTTAACATTTACATCCAATTATTTTTAGAATGACACTTTCAATGTAAAGTACAAATATTAATATGTGGAAAGGGCAGTCCCGTGCGAGACTCAAACCCGCGCCCTCAGTGTTTGGCATCAAATCGCCAGCAGTAAATGCAAGCGCCTTAAACCAATCTGCCATCTCAGCTTCCACTAAACTTCTGTGATTTGGTGCTACACTCTGAGGGCCCGGGTTCGATTCTCGCAAGTGACTGGCCCATCCAACACAAATAGTTGTGCTTTACCAGGAAAGTGTCATCCTAAAAATAATTGGATATAAACTTTACGAAAAAGTAAAATTAACATATGAGTGAAATTTTGGCATTGAATTCGAAAAAATATATTGACAAGATATAGACAAGATATATTAATTATTAGACAATATAGACAAGATATATTGATGATTGCGTCATTTTCTGGTTGCTTTCAAACGAGCCTGTCGAGTCTCTATATGCACTTCTAAATTCTCTGCATCCACACATATTGTTTACCATGGAACAAAATGATATTTTCGTTTTAAAAGCTGGGACCACCGTCAGTTCTGATATATATAGAAAACCCACGGACAAGCAGCATTATCTTCACTTCAGCTCTAATCATCCTAGACATAATAGGGATAATATTCCATACACATTAGCCAGACGGATAGATAGTGTTCAGATAGTGTTGTCCGAAACCAGCGATTTATTGAATTTAAATCACATTTAAGAGAAAGAGGCTATCCGGAAGGCGTTATAGATAAAGGGATTAGGAAAGCCAACCACTCATCCGCTTTGTAATTTAAAACAGCCATCCCAGAACGGTGCAAGTGAAAACTTCATTCATTGTGTCATCACCTACAACCCTAACAATATCAACATTTCCCAATATCTTAAGTATGCTGAATAATATCCGTAGAATGAAAGATATTGTCTAGAATCATTATCAACGCTAAAAGGCAGGCTCAAAGCTCAAAGAAGATTGTGACACAGGATCAGCATTCAGACACGGGTCTTCAAATGTAAAAAAAAAATCAACACATGGTGCATGTATACATAGCATAAAGGGTCCTAGTAGCATGTTCACTCATCAAGATTTCGAATCTAAGGTCAAATTTAATATGTCGTATGATTCCAAATTTGTTGTCTACGTTATTTTCTTTATGGGAGCTGCGGAAAACAATGTATCGGGTAAACAACTGATTTACGTTCAAGATAAGCAGTACACAGGGAGCATATTAATATTATGTGAACCATTGTTTTCTGCCAGTGAACCAGCAGTGAGATTTACAGTTAACCCCTTCTTTTTATTTTTTCTCCTTTTCACATTTTATTAGGGTGATCAGACTCTGTTGATAGATGTCCAGGAAATCCTATATATTGAAAAATGAGCGCCCCAATCAATGTTAGCCACTTTGTCTATAAATGAGCGCCCCAATCAATGTTAGCCACACGCATTAAGCCTGTACATTGTCTATAAATCAGCTAGATTATAATTTATGCAGATATTATTACAACTTACACTTGGATTATTAGCTTCTTTTATCGGTCTCACAAACGGATAGAGAAAGATTTTTTTTAGTTCAGTTTCACATGTTTTAACTTGTGAAAATAAGGATTTGTTTTTTACCGACAACTTATTCACTAAGAGGCATATAAACCATGTCATTACTTCTGTACAACATTCATAAACATTAAGTTCGAAACATTCGTCCATAGAGAATTTGCTCATCGATAATTGAAAGTAAGCGATACCAGGCAATGTTGACAAAATACCTTTTTCATATCACACAATCGGCACCAAATCCCAATATTGAACAACCTTTAAAATCAAGCTAGTTCTTTCATGGGAGAGGTGCGCAGCAATATTCAATGATGCATGCACGACATATGGAGAGAATCACTATCAAAGCGTAAATGATATAACTAATCCTTGGAAATTATATGTTTGCATGCTGTCCTGTTGATCATGATTATTAGGTGATGGCAGTGTTTAAGAAAATTACCTTCAACTAATAAACAGTGTTCGTGGATGACGACTATCTCATGTCGGATTGAATACCTATATTATACATATAATATACATATCAAGTTTCTTCTTCGATAGCTTCCTGTGTACAGATCTGAAGAATAACATTATTTTAAAAAAAATATCTGGCTGTAATTATAAAATGTATAAATACATCTTTACAATACATTTATTGGACTGAGTATTTCTGCTGGTGACCGTCCATAACAAATGCCAACGGCCCCACAGAATGATTTTTCTAAAAGGTCAAGCTGGGTTCTCTGAGTACTCGTATAATCTCAGCAAGACGTGAAGGTAGGGCTTTCCTATTCCCAAGTTTCTGTAAAAGGCACGGATGAGTTCAGTCCTTGTCATATCCTGGATCGGACAAGAGAGCAGATAGCGAGCCACCGTATCTGCATTTCCATAGTGACATACATGGAATGGAGTAATCACGATTGCTACATCTCTGATAAATACCGACCTCTTTTGCTCCACCAATAACTCATGGTAATGGAGGTCCGTGAAGTGCCAATATTTATATCTTGTATATCATCTCTGTATTAGTAGTCATTTCGTGTTACCTCAAGAATTACATTGAACCTAGTATACATCATTCGAGATGCAGTTCTAGATTGTCTACAACGAGTATCGAGTTTTTATACCCAGATACGCCGGTATCAGTTGAAGTGTAGTGAAAGCGTCATTAGATGAATTATCAGGGGTAAAATCATACGGATTTGACACTTTTCCATACAGCGAACATCTTTCCACTTTTAATATACCAACATAAACCCACCACATTATCGACATACTCGAGGCAATGTGTTCTATGAACTCGGTTTATCGTTCGTATCTATACTAACGGTGTTCTGTTCAGGTTCTGCACTATGTTATGCTTGGTGATTTGACGCCGATATACTGCACACCTTTGCATTATTAATACCGTACTTCGGTCTTGTATTACGTTGCCCGTCACGAAAGCGATAGCTAACAGTGGAATATATCTGGTATACCAAACTTGCCGCCTTATAGACTCACCTTGGTGTACATACCTTCGAGAAGAGCTGTTAATCAACTTTTTTGTCTTT
>JAVTVY010004415.1:0-38408 GCA_036873755.1 Hanleya hanleyi
CAGGGGACATAATGTAACACTGGTTGATAAAGTTACCTCCTCTCAACTATAACCATACAAGTCAAAAGAAAACTTTCAAGTGTAAACTTTTTAGAGACCGATTTGGTTGTGTTTTGTTATGAAAAAGAGGTGTTTGTGTCATAGAATTACTTTCTGGGAGATATTGAATAGTATGTCGGTAGTTTATATATATAGATTTCTGACGTACATGTATCTATGCCTGAAACACGGCTATTCATATTAGCTTAAATTCTCAATACCAGTGACGTGCATATTCATGAGATGGTAATAGCGTAGATTATCGCTACCGCAAAACAGGGGGGGAGATATTTATGAATATTGTCCAACAGAAAAATCTATTTAGAGTTTAAAAAATACGGATATAATCTACAGGAATTTACAACGTCAACACAGTGACCTAAACGTCAATATACAGGGTGTATCAAAAAAAACGGAGTCCTGGTACGATGACATATTTTTCATTGAGCAAAGGAGAAATCTATTTTTTTTTTTTGATTTGTCATCAAGACCGACCCTTTGGGACTGACCAGCTGAACAATTCAATGATGTTAGAACAATAGCTATTCTTCAATTATGAGTGAAATGTGACTTGCGCCAGATTTGGTTTACATCATTCGTCTGCCCTTGAAAGAAAAGAAATACGGTGTACAAATGAAATGTCTTATCCACTCTGAATTCATTGACATTTTGAAAACGAAACGGTGTACAATTAAAATGTCTTTTAAATCTGAATTTAACAAAAAGGTGTACAATTCAAATGTCTTTTTAACAGACAATTGAATCTCAATCTTCAACGTGTCCTCCATTTCTCTGGATGCAGGTACGCGCACGTTCATTCATTGCCGCCACGGCCAGGACGGCCCGTCTGATAAGTGCCTGGTTCTGCCTCAGGTTGTCAACTTCTGTTATGATGCGCTGTTCCAGGTCATTGAGATCTGCTGGAGGCGTGATGTACACCCTGGACTTTAGGTAACAGTTAAAAGACATTTTAATTGTACACCGTTTTGTTTTCAAAATGTCAATGAATTCAGAGTGGATAAAAGACATTTCATTTGTACACCGTATTTCTTTTCTTTCAAGGGCAGACGAATGATGTAAACCAAATCTGGCGCAAGTCACATTTCACTCATAATTGTTCTAACATGCTTGTTCACAGATCATTGAATTGTTCAGCTGGTCAGTCCCAAAGGGTCGGTCTTGATGACAAATCAACAAAAAAACCAGATTTCTCCTTTGCTCAATGAAAAATATGTCATCGTACTACGGTAGGACTCCGTTTTTTTTGATACACCCTGTACAGTGGCCTAAACTGACCTTTTGGACTTCAAGTCCAAATCTCAATGAAGAGGTTACTTTGCCTGACAGCTGTCAATCAACGAGCAGACGACGCCCTTATTTCCGGACGGGGTCTGTTGTTTTTTCAATAACAATATATTTTTCGTTCCAACTTTATTGGTGGTTCTTATATTTTTGAAGGGGATTTTATTCAGTCACGAAGTGCAAAAAATGGTCTCTTGAAGAAAACCAGATGTTGATTTCCGAGATGCAATATTCAAAATGACCCCCTAATACGACGAGTACCCGGATGTAAACCGGATATACCGTGAAAAAAGATTCGTTGGGTACAGTTATCCATGGAGTTGTGTGCATTTCTCATAAGTACACATGTTGCCTATTGAGTTCGCTTCGCGAACGACCGGCTTCGCCGGTCGTTCTCTGCGCTCACTATTAATCCTTGGATTGGAAGTAGTACAATGGAAAAACATAAATGTCGTCTGGTTCAGTTGCATACCGGGGGAACACAAGTCACTCAAGGGCAAATAACTCTCGCCGCTACTTTCTGGAAAAAAGGAAAAAGATGACCCCATCTAAGAAAATTAACTTAAGAATTCATTTGGAATAATTTTTTAAACCTACACATCATCATAAGTGTACAACTCGGTGATTAAGAATGAAAGAAACTAAATTTGAATAAGGGCATTTAGTTCATTGAAGCGAATGCACTTAAAGCGATATACAAAAGCGTATTTTCTGTCAGAACATTCCCGCCGTTTAATGACATGAGCTGAACAGGGCATTTGCGCATGCGCAAGACGACCTTTTCTTTGTCTGGGAAGCACTGATAGTGAAAGTACACAGCTTCAAAATAACACTTGTCGGCCAATTTTAATCCCAGAAACAGGCCATAATGCTCACAAAGATAACAAATATGCGACTGATCGATGTTACAGATGCGTATTATACTTTTAGGTTGCATTTTATTATACTTACCGTCAATATTTCAACCTCGCCGCCTGGTCCATGTGTCTTCAGTCTCTAAACTGCGAAATACGCGCAATTTAAGACCCCGTTCTCATAACCGTCGCACCTTTACGTCACCTCTCATTTGATTTAATATGGTAAATCTACGTAAAAGAAGAGCACTGTGTCCCGGGTTGATGGGGGTCATTGTTGTCTGTATCGCCTGTATCGGGTAGGCTAGCACATGTGAGACTGGAAGGCCTCTCTCCAGACATGATTTACAATATATGCAAATAGTGAATTATTCTTTAGAATTTAGAATTACATGTATTCCATGCTCTCGGATCTTGTCAGAATATATTTTTTAATACCCGTATGTAGCTTGCCTTCTGCATAATTTGGCCCCGTGTAGTGAAAGTAAAATGTATGTGACACATGTGTAATGTTAATTTCAGATGATCCCTAGTCGGCTCCAGGAACTATTCCATGTTTCACTGGTACAGCAGTGCCATTACAGCTCATGCATCCGTTACATCACTGGGTAAACCGATATTGATGAGTATTTTTTTTTTCATTTTCTTAATCTTTCTGGGTTAATTTTTTATTGAAAAGAAAGTTGAAATTTACCAGTGTGGAATAGGCCCATGGTCATGTATAAAGTTTTGAGCAGTTTGTAAAGCAGGCTAGGATTCCAGGAACACAACACAGCTTATAAACACTGCTGACAGAGTATTGTTGGTATTCATTTCCTATACTGTTGACATTGGTCGTCACATACAGTTGCCATTGATGATTGGAGATCATGTCAGATGATCACTTTCAGGTTTGCCATGTTTAAATATGTGGTAGATTATCTGCACAACATACATGAATTTCTTCAACGTATATTCCTTTTTCATTCCGTATTTTAGGAATGTGGTGGAGAAATGAAGAGGTGGAACATCCGTGGAGGGTTTTTCAGCCAGGTATTACTGACAGACTGATGCTACAAGCATGGCAAGTAACATTTATATGTAAATTCAAAACCTGCTGACCATGTACCGGTATGAAAATCAAAATAGTCAGCCATGGATCTGCCATAGCTTCTTTTTTGATAGTTTGCTTACACGTATACATGTAACCTTTATGCATTTTAGGTAGGCCTAGTTCATATCATAGAAAATCGGATCCGTCCAATCGGATCCGAGTTCAGTAATAGTACATGTATGTTCACATTTTGAATATGATCAAAATTTTACTAGAGCAGCCATAATAACTGTATAGTTATCAGTGACTTGAATTATCACATCATGACTAATGTACATAACATTTGCCTGTATTGGACATCTCTATTTTTACATCTTTAATAGAAAAGAAAACACTAGCAGAAATCAGACGAATGATACCCAGTCAGGTGTCCTTTCAATGAGAAAAAAACACAGGATGACTCTTTTTCCTCTGGTTTTTACCCCTCGGCCATTTTGGCCTCGGGGGTATTGTCGTCGCCATGTACGTCCGTCCGTTACCGCATTTTAGGCAAAACCGCTTGAGACACAACCACCAAATTTTCAACACTTATTTATATAGTGCTAAGTCAGACGCCTATCGAAAATGGCTTCCCTCTGCCCATATTTTACAGAGTTCTGCCCCTTTACAGATTTTTTAATTTCTATTTCTGTGCTATATGCCTGAGTGTAACCAACTATATCTGCAGAAGTGTGTTCAGTATAGCTACTATATTTTGGAAACTTGTTTGTATTGTTGTATTCTACAAGCCAACAAAGGATTACTCGCCTCGGCTGTAGCTGAATGAACAAGTTTTATCTGCAGATCTGTCTTCGGTACAGCTTATTCGTCTTGGTTCTTATTTCACAGAGTGCTAAGTCAGACACAAATCAAAAGTGGTGCCCCTCGGCCCATACTTTACAGAGTTATGCCCCTTTACAGATATATTAATTTCCATTCCTGTCCTATATCCCTGAATGTAACCAACTATATCTGCAGAACTGTTCGATATAGCTACTATATATTTTGGAAACTTGTTTATATTGTTGTATTCTACAAGCCAACAAAGGATTACTCGCCTCGGCTTATGGAGTTATGCCCCTTTCAGATGTAGTAATCTTCGATTTTTTTAGTTGTAGCTGAATGTACAAGTTATATCTGCAGATCAGTCTTCGGTACAGCTTATTCGTCTTGGTTCTTATTTCACAGAGTGCTAAGTCAGACACAAATCAAAAGTGGCGCCCCTCGGCCCATACTTTACAGAGTTATGCCCCTTTACAGATATATTAATTTCTATTTCTGTCCTATATCCCTGAATGTAACCAACTATATCTGCAGAACTGTGTTCGATATAGCTGTTATATTTTGGAAACTTATTTATATTTCTGTATTCTATTTCTGTATTCTACAAGCCAACAAAGGATTACTCGCCTCGGCTTATGGAGTTATGCCCCTTTCAGATGTAATAATCTCCGATTTTGCTATATGTAGTTGAATGTACAAGTTATATCTGCAGATCCGTGTTCGGTACAGCTTATTTGTCTCGATTCTTATTTTACAGAGTGCTAAGTCAGACGCCTGTCGAAAGTGGCATCGACCCATATTTTACAAAGTCGTGCCCCTTAAGTTTCTCCCCGTTCCGCCTATATTTTCAAGAGTTATGGCCCTTTGTTCCTGAAATCTCCGTGAATTGGGACTTGTCCGGGCTGGGTCTTGGTTAATATTGTATGAACAAGTATGAAATTTGCATGTCAGTGCCCCACAGTTGTGCAGCGTAAAGTTTCTCCCCGTTCCGCCTATATTTTCAAGAGTTATGGCCCTTTGTTCATCAAGTCTTTGTGAATTGGGACTTGTCCAGGCTGGATCTCGGTTAATATTGTATGGAATTTGCAGGATATGTGGTGAGTGCCCTGTAGTTGTGCAGTGTGAAGTTTCTCCGCATTTCGCATATATTTCAAGAGTTATGGCCCTTTTGTTCTTGAAATCTTTGTGAATTGGGACTTGTCCGGGCTGGATCTCAGTTAATATTGTATGGACAACTATGGAATTTGCATGATATGTGGTCAGTACCCCATAGTTGTGCAGCGTGAAGTTTCTCTGCTTTCGGTTATATTTTCAAGAGTTATGGCCTTTTGTTCATCAAACCTAAATGAATGGGATATATTTATTTGTCCAAAGCACATTCCAAAGAATGTAGGTCTCATGACCAGGTCACATTTGTGAATTTGGCGAAAGTCCCTGGTGGAATATGTACATGTATTATGCGAGGCATGCCGAAAAAAGCGACTGAAACAGAATTTTTATAATTAGCCAAATTAGGCCTCCACAGACCAATACAAAACAGAACAATGGTGGAGCAGTGTCGGATTAAAGCGAAAGGGGGGCATACAATTGAGCAATCTTTGATTGCTTCCTTGCTGCGTTTTCATGACCTACTGAATCTCAATCTCAAAATTGATATACATAGGTCTCCCGTGCGGTCTAGTTATGCAGCTTTGACCTGATTTGCATAATTAATTATTATGGCTGCCTGGTCACCATTTTGGATTTTCTTTTCACTGCTAGTTCTCATGTTGCAGCTCTTTCTGTGTTGAAAAATATCTAAGCCACTTTCTCCAGCTACATTCAGATGAGCTACAGTGCCACGGCACCTTCTGCCATCTCATTACCTGGTTATGTTTATTTTACATATGCTATTTCATTACAGAGTCTGCTCTACGGGCCATATGAAACATCAGAGGATTCACTATGTATTCCTTGTTGAATTGTATTGCATTTTTGAAGGACAAATTTTACAGGGCACGCAATATCAGTATCTTGTCATTTGCAGAGCTGTATTAGAAGCCTAGGCCTGACAGCCAGAATATGATGTCAACTTTCCCATCCACTGCCTCATGAATTACCAGTATTGCATAGCCTGGCCTTATAGACCATTTCGATTTAGTTTTCACTCTGACTAACCTTAATAAAACTTTTGATTTTTACAGAATGTTGTTGAGAAGTACAGAATAAGACGGGCAAGTAACATTCCCCTTGGTGATCCTGACATCTGTTTACCCTGATAGACCAATAAGCGAAGAGAGGTGCTATAAAGATGTTATCCTGCAGGTGCCAGTTGCTCCAAGTGAAGTGAAAATGATTACTTGGACTTCAGTGAACACGGGAAAATATTACTAAGTGAAAGGACCACTAGAGATATCAATCTCGAATCCAGTCATCCGGTCCTGTTCTCCCTACAGTCTCTGGTTGCACGGTCAGCATTACAGCTTCCTATTGGATAATGTACGAACTCATAGAACATGGAACATAACGTAGACATATCTGTGGAGATCATGCATGTGACCCGACGTCACACAGGTGACGCGTTTGAGACGTGACATCGTCTGTTTGTATTGTTGCGATTAATTTTCAATTATGACGTTATGTCGGTGTTGTTGTTGTTTGACATTTCGCAAAGGATCACGGGACCAAGAATCTTGGCAAATCGAACGACCGTGTTAACAGGAGACAGATGAAGTTTGTTCTTGATATGTCCTACATGTAAACTGTGGCAACAAAGCTTAAGGTACCACTGTTTCATGTTACACCCATGTTGCGTTTGATGGACTGAATATTACACTTGTTCATGGACTGTTTTATTACCCCTTGGCCAATTTTGGCCATGGGGTATTGTCGTCTTGTATGTCCGTACGTGAGCGAGATAGCCGGAGAACGGTTCCACTGAAGAATTCCAAATTTGGTATGCTTATTTACCTAGTCAAGGACCAGAAGCCTATTTAATTGGGACCTGATTGGGTGAAAACCTTGGCGGCCATCTTTAATTTTATGTGAAATGGATAATGATCCATATCTCGGAAACCATTCAACTGTTCAATACGAAAGTTGGTATACATCATCGATACATCAAGCAACTTTAAATGAATTACCAAACCGGCTTTTCTGATTAGCTGGAAATCCTGGAGGCCATCTTTAATTTATGCGAAATCGATAATGATACATATCTCTGTTACCATTCAGTTGTTTTATATGAAAGTTGGTATACATCATCGATACATCCAGATACTTTGAATCGGGACCTGATTGATCGAAAACCTAGGCGGCCATCTTTAATTTATGCAAAAACTTTAATGATATATATCTCTGATCTAATTTAAGTGTTCTATAACAAACTTGGTATACAGCATCAATGTATCAACTGACTTGCAATGAATAACCACGTCAGTTCCTCTGAGTGGGGTGAAGGATGGGCGGCCATCTTTAATTTATGCAAAATCAATAATGATCTCGTTCTCTGGCGTTCAAGTGCTCGATGTAAAATTTGGTATACATCATCGATGCATCAAGAGACGACAAATGACAGTTCTGGTTTCTCTGATTAGGCGGAAACCTTGGTGGCCATCTTTAATTTATGCAAAATCTTTAATGATGTATATCTCTGATACCATTTCAGTGTTCTATACGAAACTTGGTGCACAGCATCAATGTATCAAGAGACTTTCAATGAATAACCACATCAGTTCCTTGAGTGGCGGAAGGATGGGCGGCCATCTTTAATTTATGCGAAATCATTAATGATCTCTATCTCTGATACTGTTCAAATGCACGATGTAAAATTTTTTAGTTTTTAACTTCATTAGGCTTAAGCAAATGTTTTAAAACTGAAATGAAATTAATATACACATTATTTCTCCAATCTTACTGCAAATATCAAGTGATGTAGACAAACCTTTGCATTTCACCTTGAAAGTATTTAGTTTAATGTGTTTACATTAGAGTAGAATGGCGCCAGAATCATCCATTGTTAACTTGTTGGTTTGACATCTTATTCTCCAATGCACTGATATTTCAGGATCAAAGAACTGTATACCAATCTGAATGTAAATAAATATTGAACATTTTACCACTGACTTTTCTTTTGTATAAACTAACATTTCCGCTTATTTTCCGCACCGCTCTATTCAGGTATTTCATGTTTCCAGCCTGTTTCCGTTCTGTTTCTATTGCGGAAACCAACAGAGTGTTACAGTTTCCAACCAGTTTCAATCCTGTTTCCGGCCCACTTTCGACATGATTTCCGCTGCAGAATCTTGGCGGAAACAGCTTGGGAACTGTAACTATTCCGCAGCTCCGGAATCCTGGGTTCCGCTCGGTTTCCGCTTGGCATGCTCCATGGTTTCCGCCCAGTTTCTGTCCAGTTTACAATTTGGAAACTTAGTCGGAAACTAGGTGGACACGGTCTGTTTCCAACCTGTTTCCGCTTATTTTCCGCACAGCTCTATTTGGATATTTCATATTTCCAGCCCGTTTCCGCGCTGTTTCCACTGCGGAAACCAGTGTTACAGTTTCCAACTGGTTTCAATCCTGTTTCCGTCCCAGATTCCGCATAATTTCCGCTACGGAATCTTGGCGGAAACAGCATGGAAACTGTAACACGTCCACTATTCCGCACCTCCAGAATCCTGGGTTCCGCTCAGTTTCCGCTTGGGTGCTCCATGGTTTCCGCCCAGTTTCTATCCAGTTTACAATTTGGAAACTTAGTCGGAAACTAGGCGGAAACTGGTTGGAAACCTTTTAAGCACGGTCTGTTTCCAACCTGTTTCCGCTTATTTTCCGCACAGCTCTATTTGGATATTTCATATTTCCAGCCCGTTTCCGCGCTGTTTCCAGTGCGGAAACCAGTGTTACAGTTTCGGAAACTAGGTGGACACGGTCTGTTTCCAACCTGTTTCCGCTTATTTTCCGCACAGCTCTATTTGGATATTTCATATTTCCAGCCCGTTTCCGCGCTGTTTCCAGTGCGGAAACCAGTGTTACAGTTTCCAACTGGTTTCAATCCTGTTTCCGGCCCAGATTCCGCATAATTTCCGCTACGGAATCTTGGCGGAAACAGCTTGGAAACTGTAACACGTCCACTATTCCACACCTCCAGAATCCTGGGTTCCGCTCAGTTTCCGCTTGGGTGCTCCATGGTTTCCGCCCAGTTTCTGTCCAGTTTACAATTTGGAAACTTAGTCGGAAACTAGGCAGAAACTGGTTGGAAACCTTTTAAGCACGGTCTGTTTCCAACCTGTTTCCGCTTATTTTCCGCACAGCTCTATTTGGATATTTCATATTTCCAGCCTGTTTCCGCACTGTTTCCAGTGCGGAAACCAGCAGAGTGTTACAGTTTCCAACCGGTTTCAATCCTGTTTCCGGCCCAGATTCCGCATAATTTCCGCTGCGGAATCTTGGCGGAAACAGCTTGGAAACTGTAACACGTCCACTATTCCGCACCTCCGGAATCCTGGGTTCCGTTCAGTTTCCGCTTGGCATGCTCCATGGTTTCCGCCCAGTTTCTGTCTTGTTTCTGTCCAGTTTACAATTTGGAAACTTAGTCGGAAAGTAGGCGGAAACTGGTTGGAAACCTTTTAAGGACGGTCTGTTTCCAACCTGTTTCCGCTTATTTTCCGCACAGCTGTATTTGGATTTTTCATATTTCCAGCCAGTTTCCGCGCTGTTTCCAGTGCGGAAACCAGCAGAGTGTTACAGTTTCCAACCGGTTTCAATCCTGTTTCCGGCCCAGATTCCGCATAATTTCCGCTGCGGAATCTTGGCGGAAACAGCTTGGAAAGTGTAACACGTTCACTATTCCGTACCTCCGGAATCCTGGGTTCCGCTCAGTTTCCGCTTGGGGTGCTCCATGGTTTCCGTGCAGTTTCCATCTTGTATCTATCCAGTTTACAATTTGGAAACTGAGCGGAAACTGGATGGAATCCGGTTGTTTCCACCCAGTTTCCGCCCTGTTTCCGAATTCGGAAACTGGCACATTTCACCCAGTGAATGTTTGTGCTCTTGACCGCCTTTCTTAATATAGGGCCTACCCATCGGCCTAGTTCGTTCATGAAATAGAAAATTATTAATCCTTGTTATATAAATTAATCAAAAGTAGCAATTATGTTTTAGAAATTTACTTTCCGTACAATGGAATTCCAATAGGGAGAAATATTGCAAGATGGCCACAATTGGTGGGGCAGTATTAAGGTTGATCCAAAGGCAACAACAATAGCGACAAAGGTTATAACAATACGCCTAGCAATGGGTTAAAACCTAGGTCCCATCTGCATCTCTATAAAATGTATTTAACAACATAATAATTGAACGAACGTGAAAAACAGTGATATGTTGGATATTCGCTGATACAGGTCTTAATTATCTGCTTCTTTCGTGGCAGTTTAATACAATATGCATCGATCTGTTGACAGGGTCCTGTCCTCAAGCGTGTGTCTAACAATAACAATTGGCTGTTTTAAGTCCTATCTTTGGCATTGGTTATAGATTAGTGACGAGGTATGGGTTGGTCTCACATGATGATTGATGGATGGAGCGCTGTTGGCGTCATTCACCCAGATTAATCATATACTAGATCTAACAGAATTTTTTGTTCTACTTACATCGAATGAGCCAGAACGTATATTATACATCACTTGACAGATGTGACGTCATCTGCCCAGAGCGTATTTGTCAGGCGAAAGTTTTACCGTTCAATCTTTTTTTTTCTCGAATTCTCTGTTGACTGGATGTGGAATAATATTATGGAAATAGTTACAGAACACGGGGGAGTGGCGAGGAGAGGAGGGGGCACACGAAAGCGAAATACTGCCATTTTGAACTTTTACGTTGTTGGCATACTCTGTTTCTTCTTACGACATAGTTCATCAGTGCAGAATAGATTTCTGTGGAAAAAATTAAATTATATGCGTAATATGCACAAAGTTAGGTGCATATACTGGAATGCTCACAAATGTCTGACAACCTTAACCAGTTCGAGGGTATCGACTCGAATCTTGAGGGAGTGGTGTGCCATCATTTATGTGGGCATGAAGACCAGTGATAGGTGGGTCGTCGACGTTTTCGAAACATGCAACCAATTCTCCCCAACCTTACCAACTTGAGTGTACGTACTCAGAACTAAACGGAGCAGAATGCGTTCATTTACGTGGGCATGAACAGCAATAATAAGTCGGCCATCGACGTTTTCGAACATACAAAATTTATGCAGATATCCAAGAATGGGATAAAATCATCAATTATTATACGCCCGTCGACAGACGAGGTGATATATTGCGATCACGATTTTCGCCCGTCTGTCCGTCTGTCTGTCTGTCCCTCTGTTTTGCTTGTCCGTGCGATATCTCCAGTTCCACGTCATGGATAGGTAACAAACAATGGGAAAACCTTACCTGTGGGTCATAGAGGAAAGTAGTATATAGCATTGATTTCAAGTCCTATTGACCGTTGACCTCGGAAATTTGCATATCACGTGACAGAGGTCAAAGGTCAATGAGTGCACTTGAGCTGACCTGTATCCTTTCATCTCGTCTTTGACCTTGATTCATGTTTAGACATGTTAGGGCTGGGGGTTTTCCATCACGGTGAGTGCGCATGTTTATGACGTCACTTCCGGTCTGCGTGAATCGGGCGTGACCTATGGGATGCATGTACTGACTTGTATTTGGGGGTTTTCTGGCGTCGAGGTCAAGTGCATTATAGTACGGGTGAAAACCGGCAAAAGAGTGCGCCGTCTCAAAAAGGACGCCGTCTCATGTGGCGGTCACGTGATGGTCAAGTGCATGGGGCATGTATTCCTCCGCAGTGATGTGATCTGGCGGTGATGCCGTCTGCCTCCGCGGACAGAAATTAGTCCCCAGACTTCAAATACGCTGCATGGACCGATTGGGTCGAGTGAGGTGTCAAAGTGAAGCGCTCCTCCAGGACCATATGGAAATGCATGTACAGACTTGTGTCTGGGGTTTTTCCATCATGCGGCGGACACGTGATTAGGAGTGCATGTACGGACTTGTACGCAAGTCATGGGTGGGTGTATGTAAAATGAGGGTTTGTCTCGAAAATATAAAAAGCGGCACACGGACTTTACCCCTACAATAGGGGAAAACTCCTATCAACCTTGTCCAAAAGGGCTAATATCGGTCCCTGGCTTATCGGGGCCTGCTGAGAGAGGTAGGGTGCATGTAAATTGAGGATTTATCCCGAAAATATAAAAAGCGGAACACGGATTTTATCCCTAAAATAGGGAAAAACCCCTATCAACCACGTCTAGTGGGGTTTATCTGAGCCTGCCGACAGAGGTAGGATGGGAGGTGGGTGCATGTAAATTGAGGATTTGTCCCCGAAAATATAAAAAGCGGAACACGGACTTTACCCCTACAATAGGGGAAAACTCCTATCAACCTTGTCCAAAAGGGCTAATATCGGTCCCTGGCTTATCGGGGCCTGCTGAGAGAGGTAGGGTGCATGTAAATTGAGGATTTGTCCCGAAAATATAAAAAGCGGAACAAGGATTTTATCCCTAAAATAGGGAAAAACTCCTATCAACCACGTCTAGTGGGGTTTATCGGAGCCTGCCGACAGAGGTAGGATGGGAGGTGGGTGCATGTAAATTGAGGATTTGTCCCGAAAATATAAAAAGCGGAACACGGACTTTACCCCTACAACAGGGGGAAAATCCTATCAACCTTGTCCAAAAGGGCTAATATCGGTCCCTGGCTTATCGGGGCCTGCTGAGAGCGGTCGGGTGTATGTAAAGTTAGAATTTGTCTCGAAAATATCAAAAGCGGAACACGGACTTTACCCCTACAATAGGGGAAAACTCCTATCAACCTTGTCCCAAAGGGCTAATATCGATCCCTGGCTTATCGTGGCCTGCTGAGAGAGGTAGGGTGGGGATTAGGAGGTTTTTTTCATATGGTTTATTCTCCCCTCCAGTACATCATATCCACGCTGGGGGAGCCACGTTGGGTATGTTTAGAATTCAAGAAAACTCTTGTCCAATCAGAGGCCGCCATTTGGCGCTGTATCAGTCATATTCGTTCTTGCCCGTTACTGCGTTAAATGTATTCTCGGCTGCTCTTGTCCAATCAGAAGTCGCCGTTTCAGAAACTTTCATCTTTGCTCGGTGTGACCTAATCGTCGTCGGGCAGGCCTGGATATTGTTCGGGCAGCATGTCCTGAAAGAGTTGTTTGCGCATCCTGATCGCATTTTCCAGGGCCTCAGTGGGTGGTAGCCCCATATCCTCTTCCAAGTGACGCTTGGTCTTCATGATGGACCTGTGCGTGGGGTCGCCTTTCATTTCAAGCGGTAGTAAGGTATACTGTTCATAGATCGCCATGGCTGTTTTCCTGATGCAGGGGCGCATTTGGGTGTACGCCTGTTGTAAGTTATCCTGTCCGGCGTCCTCGATCGCTGCAGCATGAATATTGATAGCTGCTGTCACAATACGATCCCAGAAGGAAGGTTCTGCCTCACTTTCCTGGTATGTAGGCTGACTATCTGAGGTCAAGCTCTCTGTATCAGTATATAGACTCTCAGCAATCTCACTTTCCTGTGATGTAGGCTGACTATCTGAGGTCAAGCTCTCCTTATCAGTAGATAGACTCTCATCAATTTCTGTATCGGCTTCTTGTGCCTCGGCGTCTTCAATCCCATGTATGTTTTTCTCGTGTCGCATCATATCGTAACGTCTGGTGAACGTGCGTTGGCACTCAGAGCAAGTATAAGCCATATTGACGGTTGAACGTCGACTGTGCGCGTTTTGGCAATACACTTGCTTTTACAGACAGTAACGCCCGTCAACGCTTAGCTTAACGCTTCAACGCCCTGGTGAACTAGCTCAGAAGCCCTGATTTCCATGGAATTGCCACCAATACATCGAAATGCAGTGACACCCGTCAACGCCCGTCGTTATGCCTTAACGCCCGTCTCAACGCCCGTCAACACCCGTCCTTACGCCTTAACGCCCGTCTCAATGCCTCAACTTCCGTCTCAGTGCCTTAACGTCCGTCTCAGCGCCTTAACGAGCGATAAAGGGGTTTTGGAGGCAGATTAACCTTTGAACTCTGAGTGCACTTTCGATAACGTGACCGGAAGTGACATTTGACCACGTGACCGGAAGTGACCTTTGACCCTGCGCTGCTCGGAAGTGACGTCATCGAACGCAGGTGCACACAGACTCACATACCTGGTGCACCCGCACCCTGGTGCACCCTATAGCCCGTACCCGCAAGAGCATTTGGCTGTGAGGTCACTTCCGCCTCCGTTTACGTGACCGGAACTGACTTTTGACGCTGCGCGCAATTTTTTATCCGGTATTGTTAGCGCGCGCAGGGTCAAAGGTCAGTTCCGGTCACGTGAACGGAGGCGGAAGTGACCTCACAGAGGTCATATGCAAATTATTGAGGTCAACAGGTGTCCAAATGCTCTTGCGGGTACGGGCTATAGAGCGCACCAGGGTGCGGGTGCACCAGGCATGTGTGTCTGTGTGCGCCTGCGTACGATGACGTCACTTCCGAGCAGCGCAGGGTCAGAGGTCACATCCGGTCACGTGGTTAAAGGTCACTTCCCGTCACGTGACCGAAAGTGCTCTCAGAGTTCAAAGGTTAATCGGCCTCCAAAACCCCTTTATCGCTCGTTAAGGCGCTGAGACGGACGTTAAGGCGCTGAGACGGGTGTTGACGGGCGTTGAGACGGGCGTTAAGGCGTAACGACGGGCGTTGACGGGCGTCACTGCATTTCGATGTATTGGTGGCAATTCCATGGAAATCAGGGCTTCTGAGCTAGTTCACCAGGACGTTGAAGCGTTAAGCTAAACGTTGACGGGCGTTACTGTCTATAAAAGCAAGTGTATTGCCAAAACACTCACAGTCGACGTTCAACCGTCAATATGGCTTATACTTGCTCTGAGTGCCAACGCACTTTCACCAGACGTTACGATATGATGCGACACGAGAAAAATATACATGAGATTAAAGACTCCGAGGCACAAGAAGCCGATATAGAAATTGATGAGAGTCTATCTACTGATAAGGAGAGCTTGACCTCAAATAGTCAGCCTACATACCAGGAAAGTGAGGCAGAACCTTCCTTCTGGGATCGTATTGTGACAGTAGCTATCAATACTCATGCTGTAGCGATCGAGGACGCCGGACAGGATAACTTACAACAGGCGTACACCCAAATGCGCCCCTGCATCAGGAAAACAGCCATGGCGATCTATGAACAGTATACCTTACTACCGCTTGAAATGAAAGGCGACCCCACGCACAGGTCCATCATGAAGACCAAGCGTCACTTGGAAGAGGATATGGGGCTACCACCCACTGAGGCCCTGGAAAATGCGATCAGGATGCGCAAACAACTCTTTCAGGACATGCTGCCCGAACAATATCCAGGCCTGCCCGACGACGATTAGGTCACACCGAGCAAAGATGAAAGTTTCTGAAACGGCGACTTCTGATTGGACAAGAGCAGCCGAGAATACATCTAACGCAGTAACGGGCAAGAACGAATATGACTGATACAGCGCCAAATGGCGGCCTCTGATTGGACAAGAGTCTTCTTGAATTGTAAACATACCCAACGCGGCTCCCCCAGCGTGGGTATGATGTACTGGAGGGGAGAATAAACCATATGAAAAGAAAAAAACATGTTGTTGTTGTTGTTCTCTCATCTCTCATCCTTGATGTTGTTGTTTTTCTTTCATCTGTGTATATCATGGCGTCAAGGCGTTATGCTAGGGCGTTAAGGCGTAACGACGGGCGTTAAGGCGTAACGACGGAAGCTCGGAGCTCGGGGATGGAGTAGTCGGGAGCTCGGAGCTCGGGAATGAGGCAGGCGGGAGCTCGGAGCTCGGGGCCCCAAAACTGTTGCTTTCTATACTACTCCTAATCCCCACCCTACCTCTCTCAGCAGGCCCCGATAAGCCAGGGACCGATATTAGCCCTTTGGGACAAGGTTGATAGGAGTTTTCCCCTATTGTAGGGGTAAAGTCCGTGTTCCGCTTTTTATATTTTCGGAACAAATCCTCAATTTACATGCACCCACCCCCCATCCTACCTCTGTCGGCAGGCTCCGATAAGCCCCACTAGACGTGGTTGATAGGAGTTTTCCCCTATTTTAGGGGTAAAGTCCGTGTTCCGCTTTTTATATTTTCGGGACAAATCCTCAATTTACATGCACCCACTGTCCCACCCTACCTCTCTCCGCAGGCCCCGATAAGCCAGGGACCGATATTAGCCCTTTTGGACAAGGTTGATAGGAGTTTTCCCCTATTGTAGGGGTAAAGTCCGTGTTCCGCATTTTATATTTTCGGGGACAAATCCTCAATTTACATGCACCCACTCCCCCACCCTACCTCTCTCAGCAGGCCCCGATAAGCCATGACCGATATTCGCTCTTTGGGATAAGGTTAATAGGGGGTTTCCTCTATTGTAGGGGTAAAGTCCGTGTTCCGCTTTTTATATTTTCGGGACAAATCCTAAATTTACATACACCCACTCCAGGCAGAACCCGATAAGCCCGGGACCGATATTAGCCCTTTGGGACAGGGTTGATAGGGGTTTTCCTCTATTGTAGGGGTAAAGTCCGTGTTCCACTTTTTATATTTTCGAGACAAATCCTCATTTTACATACACCCACCCATGACTTGCAAAATCCTTCCGTAGGGACCCCAAGTCCCCGACTCAAATGAATGGACGGCATACAAGTTCGTACATGCACTCTTAATCACGCTTGCCGAAGGGCGGTGGTTCTCTCCGGGCACTCCGGCTTCCTCCACCAACCAAACTGACTGTCACCATATGAGTGAAACAAACTTGAGTGTGACATTAAGCCAAACTCCCTCCTCCTCCCTCCTAATCACGTGACCGCCGCATGATGGAAAAACCTCAGATACAAGTCTGTACATGCATTCCATATGGTCCTGGAGGAGCGCTTCACTTTGACACCTCACTCGACCCAATCGGTCCATGCAGCGTATTTGAAGTCTGGGGAATAATTTCTGAGGCAGATCGCATCACCGCCAGACCACATCACTACGGAGGAATACATGCCCCATGCACTTGACCATCACGTGACCTCCACATGACCTCCACATGAGACGGCGTCCTTTTTGAGACGGCGCACACTTTTGCCGGTTTTCGCCCGTACTATAATGCACTTGACCTCGACGCCAGAAAACCCCCAAATACAAGTCAGTACATGCATCCCATAGGTCACGCCTGATTCACGCAGACCGGAAGTGACGTCATACACATGCGCACTTCCCGTGATGGAAAAACCCCAGCCCTAACATGTCTAAACATGATCCAAGGTCAAAGACGAGATGATCAAGTGCACTCATTGACCTTTGACCTCTGTCACGTGATTTCCGAGGTCAAAGTTCAATGGGACTCGAAATCAATGCTATATACTACTGAGGAACTCATTTGAGGTCAAAAGGTCAGACGTCAATGTCACTGTGATTACAGCACGGTGGGTAATGCGGTTGGTTTATATACAAAGAGAAAGATTAGGGTATTTGGTTGAGGAAAATGAGGTGAAATACTAGGTAGAATTATTGGGGAGAAAGATGAGAGATATAAATGCATATGGCAATGATGCAGAACTGACAATATTAGAATATTGAATGAACGATTCGCACTGATATTAAGCACAATGTGGAAATACTGGGTGAACTTACCAGCATTTATACTATTTCAACGGATCGGATAATATGTACATTGAATCTTGGGTAAGTATGCAAAAGTTTGGAACAATGGGATATGTGATTGAGAAAAAAATGGAAAATACTGATTTTACTGATGTACATACGTGGGAGGGGAGAGGGTAATGTCACACTCGTAAGGTTAATCCACTCATATGATGACAGCCAGTTTGGTTGGTGGAGAAAGCCGGAGTACCCGGAGAGAAGCACGCCCGTCAACAAGTAACTGGCAAACTTTCACACATGCACCTGCGGGGCTCGAACCCGTGCCGGTTCAGCGGTGTGAGGCTAGCGGTCACCAGCGAAGCGCCTTAGACCACTCGGTCACCGAGGGCTCCTGATAGATATATGTATTTATCAATGGTTATGCGTCATTCGTGTAAGGCAACATGAGTATAGGGTGGTTTTAGGGAAGCGATTGCACACGGCATTGTCCAGTGCCCACTGTATACCGATGGAGTACCCAAATAAAACCATACTAAAATCCGCAACCAATCGAAGCGCTAAGGAAAATGCACCGTTTCACGGAATTCTCTCGGCAACCTAGTCCGGAGAATATCTTCACCGAACTCTTTCAATCTTCATTGGACTGTTGTCCATGTGATTTCAAAGAAGCCTATTCATTTTACGGCAATATGTCAAAGGTTAAAACCACAGCTCCCCAAACTGATTGTAGCTTATCCAGATTTTATAGACTTATGATTCGCGGAACATTGACTTTTGGGTCAATGGGTCAATGATCAAGGTCTTGTCGAAATTGCATCTAACCTGGTCCAGAGCGTAACTTTAGTCATGACCTTTTTTTGAACTTCTCCAAGCTTAGTCCATGTGATTCAAAAGAAGCATTTTTACGTCTTGAGTTATATATGTGAAAGCTAAAGGACATGTCACTCTGGCTAATGATTCGTCTTTTTGGGATAGATGAGCTTGGAAAACAAGTTAAACGCTGCATCACCAAGGCCCCCGATCTTATTCAATGCGAGGTTTCTCTGTAACTTTGTGACGTCGTGTATTATGATGTTGAAAAGTGACGGTTTGGAATCGCAAATCCACTTTGAAAACGACGGGGGGGGGGGGGTTATAAGTTCGAAAAGCTCTATTTAGCCTTGTCAAAATTCATTGAGTTCGCAAAACTTCACGAATATCTTATTCATGTAGATTCAAATCCTGAAGAAGTTTGGTGGAAAAGTCATATCTATTTGTCCCAATCCAAACACTACAGCAGGCTGGCCTGGGGAAGATAAAGTTGGGTTTAAAGCAACACCAACTACATCAAACGAGATCAGCTTATTTGTATGGTTAAAACGTCACTACCGTAAGACAGACACAAACATCGTCGACAATCAAATACACCAAAATATCAATTGCACCAGCTAAAATTCAATTATATACATGTACCTATATATCCATCTATCCATCCGTATTCCGAGCAGCTGTGGAGCCTAAAACTATTTGGGTTTGATGGTAATTTATCAGAGACCATCACATGTAACTGAGTCACCATAGTACGGCGAAAAATATCCATTGATCCACAAGAAAATCTACAATAAAAGCGTGGCTGGGATACAGCTCATCACAGGGATCGCTTTTGGTTCTTGTGATGTTTTTAGAAATTTTAGGAAATACATACCGGCTAGAGGAGACTATACAGATGCATGTCTGTAACAACAGATTGATAATACCGGTACTCTAAATCAAAACAAATTATGGTTTCGTGGCTTAAGGGTAGAGGCGGTAGTTGAAACAAATTTGAAACCTCGCCATTATGCAATCAGTACATTGATTGATAAGGTTGCAGAATAGAAGCACGCTGGCTGGGGACAGGTGATATGTACAATGACAACTGGACGTCAATCCTTTGCTGAATCAGACAATCATATATCCACACTCCTAACTGCGCGATCACAGTACAATTATGTTGAAGTAACAGCAGAAATGCGACGCTTCATATTAATGTGAAGGTCTTGAAGGTTTCCGTTTCCCTCCAGATATTTCTTCACGTTTGGTATTCTACACACGGCAGTGTGACTAACGTCACAGGACCAACCTGTAACCATCTGGGTCATCTATACGCGGTAAGACTGAACCTGGGATCGTGTGTATCCATTTTCAGCCTACTTTCGGCAACTGCAAGAGGGGATTTCCAGAAATCAATACCACGTGACTTCGTCAGCCAATCAGCTAAAGTCTACCGACGTAACCCCAAGGTAACTCACCATTTTCGAGTCATGTGATGTCCTACTTGTTCAAAATTACAGATCTACCACACCTCTTGGATGATACAAAAGTTATTCATACCTATATATTTTGTAAGTCCAGGCAATACCTGTTTCCGAAGTGGTATGAAAATCTATAATTTATCAGATTTCTCGAGTCTGTTCTCCGCCGGATGAAGGCCGAACAGAATACGGTAAAGTACCGGATATCGCTCCACGATAATAGAGACACACGATTCGCAAGCCATCTTATGTACGCAAATGGTCACAGGACCTACGAAGTAGGGTAGGCATTAGGACTCCGACCCGCACTGAACTCTTGGAAATTCCCCCGCCCCAAGTTGAAATCCTGCCTATATTAAGATGGGCACAGCCCAAGTCAGAATCAGCGGTGATTTTCATCAAAAAAATCACCAGAAATTTTCATCAAAAGTGGGTCAGCTGAGAACTTGCTGGTAACAGTCCCCTAATGCAGCTTCATGCAAAAAAATCAAGGTTCTAATGTCCACTTATTTTGCCGACGAAAGGATTCGGATGGACTCACTCACTGACTGACTGACTACCGGACAATTTGCAGATGGTAGCCTACTTCATAGGAATATTTCTATATATATCTAAGCATTGTTATTCTTACGACCGGCGATAGAGGAGGTCGTACCATGTGATAGGCTATTCTTCTGTCCATCCACTCTTCGACTTTTAGCATTTTTTGTCCCACCGATATTTTCCAGGGTATGGTTCCATACAAAAACTTTGATACAAATTAACCGTGGTGAAATGTGGACCCAATTCAAAAGGTCGCCACGGTGCCCCTAATAAATCACTTGTGTTTCAGAAATAAGGTCGGCAATGAAGATTGTGATCAGAGTTCAGGTATACATTACATTCATGGTATTGAAGGAACATTGATTTTGATGTTCCTCTGTTAAATATTGATGTCCGCGCAGTGTCTGTATTTACAGATTTGGATTCCAAAGGGTACGGAAGAACCTCATTCAGTTTGAGGTCAAAATGTCCAGCGTCAAGGTCACTGAGGCCCCTGAACACCAATAAATAGTTGACGATATTGATATTCAGGCTGTACGATCCTGTTCAGGACTGCGAAATGTGACCAAACTATTAGGTACGTCAAACTCATCGAGAAGGCGAAGCATTTTCTGTTTGACATGTGTCCGCCCATCTGTCTTGCTGTCTTTTAGTTTAATAAAGAGGAACCCAACAAAAGTTCTGGAAGAGAGATATATTGTTGCCATAGTTCTGGAAGAGAGATATATTGTTGCCATAGTTCTGGAAGAGAGAAATATTGTTGCCATATTTATCTCAAAATTTTAAAATTTATTTCATGAAAATATTCCTACTGGCTGCTGAGATATTGTTCAAAAAATTTCATGTCTGGTAAAAAACTTAGTATGCAAATGAGCTTTGATGATGTCACGCAGTGAACTAGAGATGATTCGATATATAAATACTAGTATATTTTTTTCTAACATACATAAAGATTCTGATTAACATTATGTTCACAGGTTATTTGATATCACGTTTATCACTTGGTTATCAACAGTTTCAGAAATATGAGTACCAAGTGCTTAATCTCAGAAAGTTAAAAGGTTGAAGTGATTTTTTTAATGAATATGAATAGCATAGACCTTTGTCACTGAATATTACGTCATTAAGATTTCATACCATGCAACATTTCGAAATAAAGTCGTTAGTTACTGGTTGCTATTGTAACCATGATTCTATAAATAATTGGAATTTCTCCAAATCAAAGGAATGTAGTTTGCATAATGCTATATATAATAAATAGTATGAATTTGAAAGTAATTAAACTTCTAGATCTGTGAATATATCAGCATAAGGTTTGCTCGTTTGCTCACGAGTTCACTTGATGACATCACAAAATCTCATGTGCATAAATTCCCTGAATATCATATTATACTTCAATATCTCAGCAACCGTTTGGAGTATTTACATGCAGTAAACGTCATCTTACTCAGAATTGTGCGTACTTCCATCTCCTCAAATTGACCCTGGACCCTACTCTAAAAAAAAACTTGAGTAAAATGTACCTGTTCACTCAAACTTGAGTTACTTTTCACTCAACTGGAGTTACTTTTCACTCAACTTGAGTTAAAACCAAAGTTCACTCAACTTAAGTGGGATAAATTACCACTCTTATGCTTGAGTGAACGTTACTCAAATTAAGTGCATTTAACTCAAGTTTTGCAAGAGATTAGTTACGGTAAGATACGAAAAACGTCCTCAGATGTTACGTTTGTAAAGCCCAAAAGTATCCTCTTTAATTCTGCGCAAGAAGCTGTATTAATTCTGCACAAGAAGCTGTGTTAATTCTGCACAAGAAGCTGTGTTAATTCTGCACAAGGAGCTGTATTATTTCTGCACAAGAAGCTATGTTGATTCTGCACAAGCTGTGTTAATTCTGCACAAGGAGCTGTGTTAATTCTGCACAAGAAGCTGTATTATTTCTGCACAAGAAGCTATGTTGATTCTGCACAAGCTGTGTTAATTCTGCACAAGGAGCTGTATTAATTCTGCACAAGGAGCTGTGTTAATTCTGCACAAGGAGCTGTGTTAATTCTGCACAAGAAGATGTGTTAATTTTGCACAAGGAGCTGTGTTAATTCTGCACAAGGAGCGGTGTTAATTCTGTACAAGGAACTGTGTTAATTCTGCACAAGAAGCTGTGTTCATTCTGCACAAGAAGCTGTGTTAATTCTGCACAAGAAGCTGTGTTAATTCTGCACAAGGAGCTGTATTAATTCTGCACAAGGAGCTGTGTTAATTCTGCACAGGGAGCTGTGTTAATTCTGCACAAGAAGATGCGTTAATTTTGCACAAGGAGCTGTGTTAATTCTGCACAAGGAGCGGTGTTAATTCTGCACAAGGAGCTGTGTTAATTCTGTACACGAAGCTGTGTTAATTCTGCACAAGAAGCTGTGTTAATCGGGCTCAAGAAGCTGTAATTCTGCACAAGAAGCTGTGTTAATTCTGCACAAGAAGCTGTGTTTCGTACGACAATTACCCAGGTTTGACATCGTTAATGCTCAGATTCAAGAGTGACGCAAGCACAGCGTCTACTGACTTATGGGTTTTCGTCTGTTTTTGGCTTTTGCGTATACATTTTATCGTGGAGTTTTTAATATATCTTAAATATGAAAATATTTCGATGTAATATTATGGCATATATCGTGACTTAGAAAACATTGGATACGAATTGGTTCAAGCTGTCATACTTTAGATATATTGAAATCACCATGCAAAAATGTATACGAAAAAGCACAAACCAGACGAAAGCCCAATTTCAAACGCCAGTCGACGCTGTGTTACCCAATATTAGGCTCTGGGCATTAAATATATCAAAATTTTGTCGTGACGAAACACTGCATTTTGGGCAGAATTGAACAAAAAAAAGTGTTGGCATCTATGTTACCGTGTATCTAATCATTTTCAGGTAAACCGATGGGTGGGATTTTAAAGTTTGAAAACAATTTGTATAGCTACAAATTTCTTCTGAATGACGACCTCTTGGATTAGTGTGGTTGGCCATTTAATATTTTATATTATTGAAATATTAAAAGTTGATAGACAGCAAAACTTGTTATACGAGAAATGTATAGTTGTTACAAGATATTCTTTATTACTCCTCAGCCCTGAGGAGCTAAACATATTTTGGTATCGCCATATATCGACCTGTCATCCATCCGTCTGTCTGTTTGCCAATTTTTTTCCTGTCATGACAAGAGATGTTTACGGAATTTACATACTACACTGACAATGTAATGTAGATATAATGTTTCAATTTTGTTGCGTACATGTTTCAAGGAATATTTGTAAAACTGGTTATTCCCTATACAAGATTTCTCTCGATTATATGTTCAACATATGTGTCTTTCGCTTTTCAGGTCTCACCTCCTTTCCGACCCCGCACTCATATGCATTGAGTCGTTAACCATTCCAGGTCTGCGTTTTTGGGTTCTATCAAGGCCTGGTCAAGGAGTGGGTGTGGACATTGACCGAACAGGCTGAAATTTTCAACAGTATATCCTTCGGTCTAATATGTAGAATATCAAACGGCATCTAATCAACATTTTTTTCGGTCAGATTTTTCGATCATTTTATTTATTCAATTTCTTGGAAAAAATGAGCCAAAAATAATATTGTTTGGTGCAATTCAAGTTTAAGAATTTCGAGAAAATCTAAAGGAAAAGACAACTTTTCAATCACACAATCATGACTATGATTTTGTTATGAGTGACCCTCTGTTCAGGGGTTAAGCAATCAGGCTAAAAACGTATACCCCACTTCTGCTCTTATATAGAGAGGTTATAAGCAATCAGGCTAAAAACGTATACCCCACTTCTGCTCTTATATAGAGAGGTTATAGTTTGGTATGGGGGCATTGTTTCCCCGACCGACGTCCCCAATCCACGAGCGATGAGTAGTGTTTGGTGACTGGTTCATGACCTTCATACTCATTCACATACATGTACCGACTAATACATGGAACTGTATGTACTGTTAAAAGGAATTGGTCGATTTGACTATCTCTTTTTGTGGTTCAGGCGTGACAGACCATACGTTTTATGGTCAAATCCCCGATTGACGATACCATTCACGGTTCTTCTGATGACACTTGATTTGGTTTGTTGCGTCTGCACCATACCGTTCTAACGGTGTGGGTCATTTTGTATTTTCTCCTTTGTCTTTGAATCGTAGAGTATAAGGCACCATTGCAGTCGAAGGAGGCAGAGTTTTTAATGTGATTTGTCGGACAGTGTACGCATCCCAAATCTGTCAAAAATATCAACACTGATCAAGCTGCAAACTTCAGTCTGGATCAGACCATTTATTTTGTGCGTTGTTGTTGTCGTTGTTGTTGTTGTTGTTGTTGTTGTTCATCGTTGATATTCAATTATAATTTGCTTGGCCGAAAGAAAACCTTTATTATAGCTGGACATTCTTTTTTTAATTTGCCGGTAACAGGGTGAAAGCCCCCCCACTCAAAATGAAGTCAAACGGATTTTAAAGTTGGAAACAGACATGGCCGTAGAATGGTTTCGTAACAACAAAATGGAGGCAAATCCAGATAAATTTCAATGCATGATAAGTAGTCAAGACGATGACGATGTAGTCTTAAATGTAGGAGATGTGAACATTACAAACGAAAAATCGGTCAATCTGTTGGAGGTTTGTCTAGACAGAAATTTATCTTTTAATGAACACATGTAACGAATCTGCAGTAAAGCTGGACGGCAATTGGATGTTCTAGCTCGTTTGTCAAAATATTTGGACCAAAAAACCAAACACATGATTGATAAATCTTTTATTCTTAGTAATTTTAACTATTGCTCGACTGTGTGACACACACGTTCCACCGTAAACACACGGAAAATAGAGAAAATTCAGAAAAGGGCGTTAGCCTTTGTCTACGACGACTTCAAATCTTCCCATATCGATCTCTTAGCCATGACAGGGGAGACTACTTTGGAAATGGGACGATTAAGGGAAATTGCCATAGAGAGTTTCAAGGCTCTAAATAATCTTTCTCCGCCTTTTTTGGGCGAGTTATTATCCAGACGCACCAATTCCTACAATCTGAGGAATAGTAATACCCTCAACATTCCCAGAGTTAATAAAACGAACCACGGCCTGAAAAGCTTGACTTACCTGATTCCGAAAATATGGAATTCATTGCCCAGTGATGCCAGACAGGCAAATGACTTAAGGACATTCAAAAAACTTATTAAGCAATGGAATGGTTTTGACACATGTAAATGTGCCGTGTGTAAACACTTTTAAGTTGCATCTTATACACATAAATATATATTTATATATATTCCCAAGATCTGACAGCAAATAAACATTTTTTACTATCTGTGATAATTCATTAGTAATTTTTATAAATATCGGCTGCTATGAAATTCTTAGTATTGTATGTGATATGTATGTTTTAATTAGTGTGTATATTTTTATGATTTGTTTTAATTGTTACATGTCGGTGAAAAGTAGCTATTGTAGCTCATGTTCACTGTATGATACAAAAACCGACAATAAATAAATTTTGATTGATTTTTGATTGATTGATTGATTGAATATTTGCCAAATTATCATCACTTTGACATTACCATGCCAGCTATATTATTGTTGAGCCGAAGTGTTCTGCTGCACCTGATGTTTCATGTTTCACCAGTAGTTACAGCTATTCAAACAGGTTATGCTTTCGAATGCACATGATATTGAATGTGGCCCCGGGCCAGGACATTCTTCTCCAATTTAGGACCCCACGGGGAAAAGTAGAAATTGAAAGAAAATATCAAACGATTATGAGAGGAAATTAACTTTGTGAAAGCGGTTCGGACTATATATACGCCCATGATTGACGAGCTTCTAGTCAAGGTTTTTACTGTCCGTCCGATGGACGCACCTGAGACTAATGATGATAAACATCTTTGAATGAACGAACCAGTGATATAAGTTCAACGACAGGCTGCATCAAACGCTAAAAACAGTGGAAACTCCAATCCCAAGTCCGTCAATGCTGTTTTACGTCACTCAAAGCGTTTACTTGCAATTTGGGTATTTTTCTAAACGAATCGCGGCTTTTTGCGAAGAATTGGAAAAATTTATATTTTAATTCAGTCACGTAACAGCTAAAGGTGTTTTTTCTTATGTAGACCTCAAATATCATTTCTGAAGCTTTCGATCGGTGGAATTTAAAATTTCTTTCACTCAGAAGGCTAGAATGGTATCTAAATCGGAACAACAACATCGATTCAATCAAAACATTATTTACTGCGTTCATAGTTTGTATTGGATCATTACAATAATATGATATTAAATCAATGATGTAACACGATTACCACAATGAGCGCAACAGGGTATGGTGCCCAGGATGTCACAACGACCTGAACTATTCAATGAATTTTCAACGAGTGAAGTAAAAATGATGAAATGTTTGGTCGCCAGCTCCCGAACTATACATACATATCTGTTATTTCATTATGATATTTAAGCACTGGATTGGCAATTTATGAGTATTTATGAGTCAACATTTCTGCTGTAACATCGGTATCCGAAGCGCATTTCCCATTTGAAAATACGATGAAATACTGGACGCTCCAACAACTCCCATAACCAATAATTGGTTTTGATGTCATTCATGAAATGTTTTCGATCCACTCCAGATTCATCGTCGCATATTTGAATATCAGCTTCTGAATAGCTGTTTCGGAGAAAATTACAGTAAATATACGGCATTCGAATTCAAATATAATTCTGAATAGGATATAGCTAATAATCTGTCGTTCTGTCGATCTTGTTGTCGGGATTGATATGCGGTATAAGCCAGCTCCCATAGATTGATATACGATATAAGCCAGCTCTTATGGACTGATATATGATATAAGCCAACTCTCATAGATTGATATACAATATAAGCCAGCTCCCATAGACTGATATACGATATAAGCCGGCTCTTATAGACTGATATATGATATAAGCCAACTCTCATAGATTGATATACAATATAAGCCAGCTCTCATAGATTGATATACGATATAAGCCCGCTCTCATAGATTGATATACGATATAAGCCAGCTCTCATAGATTGATATACGATATAAGCCAGCTCTCATAGATTTTGCTTGAATTAATTCAAGAGAGGGATCCGGACTCGAGGACAACCGCTCATACAATTAGGGAGCAACCCCTTATACAAGGGGACAACCCCTTATACAAGGGGACAACCTATTATGCACTGATGATTGACCATATTTGATCTATATACATGAAGTAGATGTTGACTCGATTCTTCACTTGAAGAGTCCGTAAGAGTAACCATACTCATTTATCCGTCCATTTAGCGAAATAATTCCAGTATTAGTTTCCGGATTTAAATATTACCCATTCCAAGTCGAATACGGAGTCGAAAATATAAGAGGTATTTTAATACCGCCATGGTTAAAAGGACCTGCATATCGCGTTTGCCAATCTTGTACGACATACACCTGTAACACCAGTGACAATCACTGCATTGGCCTATCATTAACTTTCCAATGTGTTGAATTTTTTCTAAGTACGCAGGCATATTTATCCATCACCCATGTTATGTTGCGTTTAGAAGACTTATGCCCCACTTTATTATGAAGACAGGACCGAAAATATCGATATGGTAATTCTTTGATAGGCATCGTGTTGTAACAATATGGTAAGATCTTTCGTGTATAGATTCACAAACACGAAATTCCTTTTTTCTCCAATGTTATTAATGCTTCGGCGCAGTTACTGCACTTCAGACAAGTTACGCTCAAAAGATTTTATTTGGTTATACTTTATATAGCATTTGAAACCAGTAGCCTGTATGGCTGGGAATTAGATAAAACGTTTCGTGATCCTGAATGTGGCTCCCGGTTTGGGCGTTCTTCTCCAATTTAAGAACCCACAGGAAAGAGGAAATTTAAAGAAAAATAACAAACAGAACACGAATATAGTGAGAAAATTACCTTTCTGAAATCTGGAATCATTATTGGTATTCTCCTAGTCAGATTATCTACTGGTCTGTCTGATAGCTGAGCCTTGCAAAATCTTATTGACACAGACTACGAGTACATCGCCCTACATAACTCTACCCCAATGAGGCTTCGGACAATGGAGGTATGTCAGAAGGTGAAATCCCAAAGTAACCTTACCGCGTGATTCGTTATTCGCCGTCACGAGGTGTCTTATACGATTTCGTGGGAGGCAGTGTCAGACCATTTGTTCACTTTAAGGATTTAATCATAATTGAATGATTTGACGACTCCTTGCTTCCGTTTTATTTAACTCAAAGCACATTTTGCATAGAATAATGATTTTCAACCATATTCGACAGTTTTAGAAAAACAATTAGTAAAAACAGGTATGAAGTCAGAGTGCGCTTAAATTGGAGTGATATGCAAGCGATATTTCATAGAAGAGCTTTACCAATTCACACAGATTCAACAGTTTCACTCCTCTAGAAAAAAAAGCTAACTGCCGGGAAAGAAAATAACGGCCGTATTCATTTACAAAAATCCTCGCAGTCAATTTCTGTAAAATCCACAGGGGAACATGTTATCTGGAAAAGTCGCATAATATATGAAACAAAATCACCATTGCTTTGAATGTGTTTTAGCCTGATATATACAAGCACCACGATTCCCAAACTATTCTAATATCGTGTTCTAATAAACATGGACAACCCTCTCAATAATTGTCTGGTCTAAATCATGGATTGGTCATTTGTTCATCTACATCAGTGAACAGTCATCTGAAGTTATATAAGACGACCCAACAAGAAGAAGGTATGGGGCGGGTAAGAGTGGGTTAACTTAATATTTGGACCTTTCATCTTTGAGGCATCTCTGGGATTGATAGATACAATAGCTAGAATACAACCGTCTAGTCCGTCATTCAATATTCAGCCGACGACCAGAGGGAATGTCCGTGTCCATAATCTAAAGACCTAATTCGTTTAACAGAATTAGCACCAGATAAAAATAAAATCTGTGTATGCATATAAAGCATAGAATAGTTCCCTGCAAGAGAAAAGCTGTCAACAGTTCTCAATGCTGCCGGCAAGACATCATTATGTTTCAAATATCAAATCCGTATTCCTGTCTGGGCTTTCAAATGAATACTACATTAAACCACCCTGATTTATGAAAGTTGGCAGGGCAATATATACTTTTATCATTTTGGATAATAGACATATATCTTTATAGAAATGAAAAAACTTGCTCTCACGTCGACTTCACAACAAGGGAGACGATTACAACTCTGACATTGCTTTACTGGACATGAACATCCTACAAAGGATTGCATATGACGTGAGCAGATCTCGCCTGGTTGCGTTTGTTACGTCATGTGAAGAATATGTTCGTTTCAATCAGCGACACAAACATTTTTGCAGAACAACTTCGAAAAGTTCCTCGAGGATGGTAGACTTTGTTTAGCTAAATCTTTTCCCCGTCAGTGGGTAACCAGCTACTGACGGAACGGCCGATCTATTTTTCTCAATTCTCGTTGGTGGGTGTTTTCTGAAAGACCTGGGACGACGTTGCTGGTCCTCCATGTGTCCGGGTGCAAGGTATGGGTCTTCGTCTACTATCTTGTATAAAATATTTCCTGCATCGTAGTATGAATGTACCACTCTAAAATCCAAGGCGGTCATTCGAACTAAATAGTTCTGGCTGCTGTTCGGCCCCTCAAACATATCAGTTATAACTTACTTGACCAAAGCAATGCTACGTTATTATAGCTGGTTTTATTGGTCGGTAACTGGAAGAATGCAATCCTACTCGATGTGAAGGTTTTCCCTTTGACTTTGCTATGTCAGCTATATTATTTTTGAGTTGAAGAGTTCTGCAGCACCTCTGGTGCCTTGTGTTCACAAATGTTATTAGAGCTTTGGCGTAGTTACAGCTTTCAAACAGGTTACGCTGGAAGGGTTTTTTTTAGTGATACCTAACATAGCGTCAGAAACCAACAGCACAATATGGTCGTGAAATCGATTCACGCTCTTGTGTGTGGCCCCGGGCTAGGACATTCTTCTCCAATTTAGGATCCCACGGAAAAGTGAAAATTGAAAGAAAATATCAAACAGAAGATGAATATGAGAGGCAATTGGCTTTGTGCAATAGGTCGAGATGATCTATAGGCCCATTACTCGCCGGCTCCAAGTCGGACATTTTACTGGTCCGTCTGATAGAAGGAGCTTAATATGCTGTACTCGGTAATCATATAAGAAGAAATCATCTCTGACTGATCGAACCCGTTATATTTTACAAGATGGCATCATGAAGGACAGAGACATGTGAGGACTTTACCTCATCAAAATGATTTGGTCCACGGACACAACGCCGGTAACAAACGCAGTAAAATGGAAAACATCCAGTATGAATCACCCAACGCATGTATATTAAAACCATCGAAATATTATCCTGAAAACAAGATAGATTATTATGCATACAGTGTTCAAAAGGAATGCGCCATTTCTATCGAGATTGTTCTACATTTGAGTGTCTGAATATCTTCTTAAGTAGCACTCCTTAGTTGAATTTTTTCCCCACATACAGAGGCATCATGAAGGGCATATACTCGTAATTCATGATAAGAGAAGATTAAGCAGTTTCCTAGGAATAAGACAACTAACGTGCTTCTTGACATAATGGCATAATTATGCATTTTAGAAGGTCTCTTAGGAATATCTTGCATCTGTTCATGGCTGGAGGGTGAACACCATCACAAATTTTAGCCGCAACTGTTACTGTAGAGTGATATGTAAGTTTCTATGTAAAACTGGATGCAATTTATTGTTCATTCTCTCGATTTTACTAGAAACCATTTGTTTCCAAAGATTACGGAATTTGCACCGGCTAAACATTCTTTTAGTACATCGTTGTATTATTACTGTACACCAATAACAACATGGACAATAAAGGGGAAATTATTAAGTAACCTTATCGGGATCTTCATTAAGTACTGTAGCATAGGACAATGAGGATGTCACTGGAGTCAGCGTCTAGACTGGGCTCTCCATGTCATTACCTCCAGTAACGTTCCTGGAAGGATTAGCAATTATAGGGAAACAGAAACCCCTGCAGGGTATATATGTTAAATGAGATTTCCCCTGTTCGGAATAACATATCCAGAGTTTTGGATAATGGAATCCCGGGATCAGAACCAACGGTCCTTATGATAGCCGACTTTTAATGACAGGAACTTAAATTGATATATAAAAACTAATAAATGGTATCAGTTCCACTCGATCTTACAAACTGTGCCTAATTCTTCAATTCCTGGACGATTTACAACAGAAATTCTTATCAGCAATCATTGTCACCTTTTTAAATATGTTGGCGAAACATGAAGAAATAACTGGATAAAAAGGGAAGTGGGATATATCTGTGATATCGACCGGTATCTCAAATCAGTAATATATACTCCTAACATAGCCATATTCCGCCATGTTTAGACCAACTTTAACATACGGCAGGCTGTCATGTTCTATCATTTTGATTTGCACCAAACAACACAAGAGTTACCGTACTCAATTTTGCTAGATTTGCCATCATGACCTCTTCTGACCCAATTTGTGACCCCTGGGTTCATGTGTCAAGATGACAATTGGGTTATTTATTAAGACCGACACCTGGACTATCAAATAATTTAGTGATCAGCTTTTAGGAATTTGATTAATGATCAAATCAGTGATAATTATTCAAGTTTTCTAGGAAAAACTTTATTTTATCTTCTTTTTACTCAATTTCTGACCCCGGGAATCAATTGTTAAGAGAGCAGATGTATTGGAAGATTAGCACCTGGAAGATCGAATAGTATCGGTTGTCAACGTCAATAATCTGATATAGGACCCAACCGTAAGAATGAATCAATGTTGTATGTTATGATCTCATTTCCGCCCTTCCGACCCAATTTCTGAGCCCAATTTGTCAACATGCCAACTGGGTCACTTTTTGTGGAATGGCCAATGTGGCATTGAATATGACCGATTGTCAGCTTCTACTCAAATATTTCAGCAGACTTGATTTTACCGATATTGCCCCCCTGTCTAAAGGGCATGCCACAATTTCCAAATCGTACATAATTAGCATGTTTTGCACACGGTCTTGCCTGTGGCGTCTCCAAAACTTATATTGGGCTTTTGGAAGGACATTTGTATCCATCAGACCCAGGAGCATCTCGATGATTTACATATTTAACGACTCACGTGTTGAGTATTCTTCAAGTCGGCTCTTTTCAAATGTGAGATGTTTTTATCTTACCTTTGGAGAGAAAATTGTAGCCTTCAGTCCCAAGGGTACCGTGACTAAAATCAAAATAACACCTCTCTTGTTCGATCGTCTAATATACTTTATGTTCAGTATTTATTGACGTTAATAAAGAAATAACGAATCCGTCAGATAGACAGGGCTGTGTATAATTTTTGTTCATAGTTTATGAGGCCTTTGTAAAAAAGCATGAAGGATATTCCTACGAAGTAGGCTCTCATTTGCAAATTGTCCGGTAATGAGTGAGTGAGTCAGTCCATCCGAATCCTTTCGTCGGCAAAATAAGGAGAACCCTTGTCATTAGAACCTTGATTTTTGGCATGAACGTACATTAGGGGACTGTTACCAGCATGTTCTGGGCCGATCTTAATAAATCAATATCGTATCAATGCTCCCCAATCGTACATGTCGCTATATCGCTTACAAGCGACATATCTAAATGGGGAGCAGATAGGATTTAATTTTAATTAGATTGGTTCTGGACTTACTTTGATGAAAATTTGACCTACTTAGGTGACATATAACATTACGCTTGGACCCCCAAGTCATCCTGCTCACTCTACTTCGTAGGTCTAGTGACGTCAGTCACACTACTCATGTTTTGGGAATGTGTGTTCTGTTAATATCACCAGATAACGCATGCAAACTCGGTACCGTAATATGTGTATCTGGCTTCGGGGATAAATCATAAAACATCTAGAAAACATAAACACCCGCGATTTTAATTCTATCGCATCGAGATGTAGACTTGCTAGATAACAGGTGAATAACCACTCATCGTCAGACATGTACTTTTTTGTAACCTTTCTATATACTCTCCCGATACACTTCGCTTCATTGGTCGTGTCAGTCATAAATAGCCGTAGGGATGTGAAATACATGTATCTAACAGATATATCTCACAGAACGGGTCATTCGATTGAGATATAAAGCTGAAAATATTGACTCAACCATTCGAGTGTGTCCTTTCTTTCCTCGCACTCCAAACTTGATTCTGTGTTCATGGAATTAGACATGCAAGTGGACTGTAAAATAACGCTAAACAATTTCGCTGACACAACTCGGATTGCTTGTATTGTACACGGACAGCATCCTATTAATGAATCAATTCCTATTGTTACACAATAGCGATTTAAACTGACAGTTGAATTAAAGTATTACATTGCCCACCGATTGCTACTGGTATTATTTCAGCTAAAACACTAGGCGAGCTGTCAATGTCATTGAGATTGGGTATAATGCACACAGCCTGAAGTAGATGTTCGCATCAATAAGGCGGGTAGTCTCACTAATAAAATAGGCAAAATGGTGTATTAATTACTACGCCTCCTCGCGACATGTTATGAGTGGTCATGTTATGTCAATATATGCTGGAGTTCTCGTCTACACATATCCATCCACCACTTTTACATTTGGTTAACCCACCAACCATTCATTTCTTCTTACTCTCCAGACATCCACAAAAATTCTTCCATTCATTCATCCAACCACACGATCAAAACCCAACCAACCAGCCAACCAATCAAATCTTCTGGATTGAAGCTTAACACATATCATCCATCCAATCATCCATTCATGGTGTTGCGCAAGTCGTATTATACGCTGATAAACAGCTTGTATCACTGACGTCCCTACTCTCCTTGGAACAAGGAGAGTAGGGACGTCAGTGATACAAGCTGAATAGTATGAGCGTAGTCGTATTATATGTTATTAATCGATTGTTTTCGTATTGCCTTCGTATTGACCTGAGGGTCGCCGTATTGGCCCGAGGCCGCAGGCCGAGGGCCAATACGGCGACCCGAAGGTCAATACTAAAGGCTATACGAAAACAATCGATTCATAATATTTTTATTAATTGACATTTACTGGCCGTGTTCTTGTTTTCCGAGCTTGAGTGGCAGCATCCGTTTCTTGATCTGTAACAGGTTTAAATCGTTTTAAATCGTATCCACATATCTCCTCAAGCTCTAAAATTCCACCCACGAACCCTTGAATAACACGCTCTGCGCTCGCCATCGGGCTGAACAAACAACACTGCTGTCGTCTGTTTCTCCAGTCGTCGGTCCTTACTGCTAGTTACGGCTGCACTCGTTGACCTCGGCCAATACAACATTCAACCCGGCCAATACAGCTTTCAGCTCGGCCAATACAACTCGGCCAATACAAGTCGAGTTCGACATGACGTATGGACAGGCCGTTTTACACTGTATTCGGGTAATAACATACACAGTCAATTAATAAAGTTACATATTGTGGTACATCGGGCTTCCTGAATATCTCCTTCGTGATTTGAAGATTACACATTAACTTCATCTACAGTCTGCATCCTCCAGCACTACATCAATTACAACGTATCTTTTCTTAAGTCCAGACTGAACAACAGGTGAAAATCAGAAACTATATTCCTTCTATTATTGTACTGGTAACCATGGTAACCTGTATCTACAGTAACAGATATTTCAGAGTTGATAAACAACTCTAACCATGCGCATCACATATAAAATAAACCCGGTAAAATTACCCATGGGAGCCTCAAAGCTGTCCTAACTACATGTACATGTACCTGTAAACCTTAATTAAATAGTTAGACAGGTTATTCAAACTTTGAAGTGGACTTCCACAGAACACTTGTCAACATAGAAAGGTCAGCATAAAGTTGTAGAGGACAGACTCCTTCCTATGCAACTGTCAGCACCCCCACATGATGTTCATCACCTTGCAGGATGATCATAAGGCCGTTTTTCAAAAGTGATGCGGGCGGAGTCTTACCTTTCATTATTCATTATCATTATTTGAAATAAATTCGGATCGAGATCATTCAGCAGTCATGTTTGAGAATGTTTAAACAAACGAGTTACCTACCCTGATGGGATTTTCCACGGGAGCATATTAATTTGAAGTTTTCCATTTTCATCGTCAGATTTGATGTGTTTTTCAGGTTGTTGAACAAAATGAGGTTGACTTAAACATTTTACTAGTTTCTACATGTACAAAGCGAAAAATTGTGCTTAGAAAGTGCAACAAAGTAGGGGAAAAAATGTAAATAATAAAAATAAATTAAAATAATGAAAAAAACAAACGGTGTTAGGTAAAATGAAATGGGGGCGGACGGGAAACAAGGAATCAAGTGTGGATGGCCTAAAACTATCTATAGGTGTGTCAGGCTCACAAAGTTCTCTCAGTAAAATCATACTACAGATGCAAAGTGTATAAATTTATGCTATATGACTATTACTGTATATTACCACCCACCCCCCTCCCCCCTCCTCCAACACCCATATGACAGACACATGGAAAAAGATGTTTTTTATGCTGATTAAAACTGTCATACATGCATGGGTCAATTCACAGACGACGACTTCTGTCAAATGGCCTCAAACACTACCATGTTATGCCACAAGTACAATGTGATGAACCTTGACCAACCTCCAACCATTTTTTTTGTCACACACCTTTTCAGTGTCTGGGTCTGGCAAGTTTACGCCTGTGTTGAATGTTATACCAAATGCCCACACATTACAGTAAAAGATATTGAGTACGGTACTGGTTGAAACAACAACTTGGTGTCATTTTCTCAAATGAGGTCATTAAAGTGTGTTTTTAAAAGACAAAAAATGCAGAAGTGATGAAATGTACTGAAGCCATCATCATCACTGTCACATGACATCACAGTCCGATTAAAGATGTAATCAGCTTCAAAATCAATGGATTTTGTAAACTCATCTGCTTTTTAGCAGCGATGTTTGCTAAAGCTTCATACATGTAGGTATTATATTTGATGACAGTGGGATTGCCATATACAACGAATGCAAGAATGTTTTGTTAGAGAAACTTGAAACTCTGCCTGCTTCGACGGGTTTTCTGTTTTGCCATTGAATATGAGATGTGCGTGGAGAGGAAAATGACGTCACTGTGTGACATGTGAGTGATGTAGCGACGCATATGAATCTGAATGCTGAACAGCTGCAGCCATGGGGTAATGTGATGGTTTGTACCTTAGGTTCGGTAGAGTGGCAGAGCATACATGTACGTAGGCAGAATGCACCACACATGTAAACGCTTGTTGACACGGCCGTCGAAAAATAAACGGCATGACATGCCGTTTATTTTTAAAGACAAATTCCTTCTATTTTCTCGTGAATGGTGGAAACAAGTCGAGTTGTTTATGGTTAAATGTGTTTTATTTTGTACCTGTCGTAACATGTCACTTTCGCAGAGCTTGGGAGAGATCGATTCCAGTCTAGATTTGAGGCTGATTACATCTTTAAGCATGCAGTATAACATGTGGTATTTATCGACCGAGGTTATATTATGAAATTATGTAACGTCATTCCATTCTTTGATGTCAAGCATTGTTTTGAAATAGTCATTCAGCTGTCACTGACATCACATCACTGTTTAACATGTTAAGTCACATGTGTTGAATAGCTGACCAAAATCGTATACAGGCTGCTGTTATGTTGCAGGTCAATCGGTCAGTCTTTGCCATTTTCAAATGGGCGTGATATTGTTGTATTTATTATTAAAGTGTCATTCTTTTTCAAAATTTGGCAGTTTTAAAAAGCACAATTTAATGCCATACAAGCTGAAATATTCAGTTACAATAATTTAGCCCTAAAAGGTAGCTCAGATTATGGAACCAATGGCTATAACCTTCAAGAACTCACCCCAGCCAGATGAATAGTGGCATTGGTTAATATACCAACAAAGGTATTTTATAGACTGTTTTACAGGGTATGGTAAACAGGTTAACTCACACAATAACTAGACATGAATTGTAAATTGACTGACAGATGTAATCACACATACTTGCGAATACAATGTACATGTACATTGTAACTTTCAATACATAAAACTTTGTCTTGTTTAATGCAAGGTTTATATAAACTCTTCCCATGATATTGCCCTACCTGAGAATACAAATTGTTGTGTTGTGATAGTTGACATCATATGACACATAATTTGAAAAGTGAGTTGAGCAGATACAATTTCATTGACCGTTACAGACCAGTCAAGTCTCATGAAAGTTAGTGATCGAATTACCAGAAATCTGCTGTGACCACCAGAAATATCTTTTCCCAAAATCTGGGATAAATGCCAGTCTCACAGAATAAAATCTAGAAATTTAACACAGACTAAATGGACCTGACAAATTACATGAAATCTCCCAAAATTAGACTTCCCAACCTCGCAGCTCTTCTGTTAAAGAGGTAGTAGCATGATTTTAGTTGTTCGGGTAAACTGAACAGCATGATCACTTGCAACATTTGCCAAAAGATTTTCAAGTATTGAAATCTCGTATTTCATATAGGGATCAATATTGTCAGATTCTTCAATTCGGTCTAGTGAACAACATGAAAATGGGAAATGACTGAGATGACGTCAGATAACGTGATCAGGTATCCATGACGTCACATTAGAAGCCGTCACAGTGCGATAAAAGTTCTAAGATCGAGTATGACGTTGCAAAGCATCACGCTCGGAATGCCAGTGCGCGTTTTCTGACGTCATCTCAGGCACTGGAACCAAGTGCAGGTGCTGTTACGTTTTTCAGAGAATGTCAGAAGTGTGATTTCAATGCC